>PVKA01023955.1:0-34902 GCA_004027165.1 Ctenomys sociabilis
AGTTATCTTTTAGATACAGCTAGTCCTTATGTTTTAACAAATTTCAAAAGTATAAATAAATAAAGGTAAAATTTATTTTTCTACTTTGAATGCTTGGATTGGGTACCATCGTAGTAGTGCCAGCCCATAAAATTGGATGAAATGCCCACATACAAAAGGTATTGAAATTAGCTCAGCAGTATTATTTTCAAAACATCTCATTATCACATGGAGAGAAACATTCTCTAACCTTTCACAGAGAGCAAATTGGCCAAGCAATGGCCGTGACTCATCCACATAGATGACACTGACAAAAGACCCAGAAGGTGCTATACATGGTTTCAGGATAAATCCTGCAGGGGTTTGACTGACCTTGGCAGATACAAAAGTTGCATTTCTTGTTATATAGGTTACTTTATTTTGGTCTTAACCATCCAGCAGAAAAGTATAAACACAAGGTAGAAAAAGTAAAGTCATGTTAATTGCTGAGATGTAAAAGGCTCAAGTCAACAAATTCTAACCATGCCAGTCCTATGGATAATCCACTCCTGTTGTGGACTACTGGACTATATTGGATTATTTTGCTGAATTCATGCACCTACAATATTTAAATGGCAATATAATACCATCTCTGACAAAACTAAACCAAAAAGGGGAAACAGATAACAGACCATTTTGTATCTGTATATACAAAATAGGATAGATATACAGCTATTTTCTCTTAATTCAATGAGTAGAAAGATTTGTACTAATAGGATATCATGTCTGCATCTTATACTATGAATGACAACTATGCAGTCAACATTATACAATGTAGTAATTATTGAAAATCAGTTTTGAAACTGTCTCATTGCTATTTGTTTCTCAATAAAATTAATAAAGTATATGATATTATGTGGATAGATATTAGGCTTCTGTCACTATAGTTAAGAGGTGAGAAAGAATAGGAAGACATCAAAGGGGATAGGAACTATGAAAAAGAGGAATTGAGGGGCTAGGGTTTAGGGATTAGGAATGCAGAGCAAGAGAAATAAAACCTGATGCTCTGACCACCAGAAGCCTGAGGAAGCTGGGTACTTGCCTATGTTCATGGGATGCAGTCAGGTACTCCCATTGCAGTTTGTGTTAGTGACTGTTGTGTGGAACTCACTGAAGTGCGATCCCCCAATCTAGCGTATGAAAGCTCAAGGGCAACGCTTTACAAATCATCACAATTATTTATTTCTAGAACCAAGAATATGTTAGATTGTATTTGCTACTTACCATCAATCATTTTCTAAGCTGTGTTTCTACTGGTGGGATTTTTTTCTTAGGCATTTTAAGACCTCTCTGACATCTTCCCGTTGCTAAATTCCCTGTGGATTTGTTGCTCCTCCTGTCTCTAACTTGAGTCCTTGTCCACAATTCACCCACATTCTTTCTCTGGCTGCAGCTGTTCTGCTGTCAAAACATGCAGGGGAGTTTATAGTGCTGCTATTTTTTGTCTCCCAAGTAAAGTGGTATCACCCTTATCTCCTACTCTTTGTTTACTTTGAATTAATTTTCCAAATGGCCAAAGATTCAGTACAAAAAAAATGTTGTAATGAAAGTCTTTTATGTCTTGGTTTGTGATATATAATTTGTTTCATCAAGTATAAAATTCAGAGGTATAAATGTCAAGAATTAAATAACACTACTTAATTGGTTATTTCCAATTTTGATGCCAGTCTATTAACCCCCTGGCTAGAGTTAGTTTTGCCTTTGTTTTTGGAATCCTGTATGAATTCTTCTTCATGATAGTCACAGCAGCGTGCCATGAAAGTTTTTGCTTCAGTTCACATTCTTATTGTCAGTAAACTTGTACAGTTTGAGTTAAAAAAAGATAGTATTGAGTCAGGAAAAAAATAAACCCTGTGGCCCATACATTTTGAGAACTTTACATGTTTACTCTTGACCTAAGAATAGTCCTCCGCTACTGGGGAAGCCTGTCTCTTTATACCTAGTGCACGGCTTAGCCCAGCCACACCCTCCAAATCAGCCCCCCAGATCAGTGAAGTCACAGCCAAGTTGTTCTTATATCCAGTCCTGTATTTTGGCAGGTATATTTTTCACCTGTGCTATGTTCCATTTGCCTTGTGTGTTTTTATCTAGGTAGGTGTTAGTAATTATTGAAATTTCCCTACTTATTGAATATTTTTTACTAATAGGAATATGAATGCTTAACCATTATATAACTTTATTAATATAAGTATTATAGTTTGTAGTATTATATTTTGTGACCCACTTTTACATGTCTCCTTCTTCCTTAAATGCATAATCCTTTAGGATATTTTCTTCAGAGTGAAAGTAAAATATTAAGATATTTTCTTCAGAGTATGAAAGTAAAATTCTCATTGTCCTTAAAGAAACTAAAGTCTAAGACTATACTGTTTAGATATTTTTCAGTCTCAGCTAAATAAAGTTCTACTAGAGTTGTTTAACAGTGCAAAGAAAGCATATTGGTCTTTTATATGTAAAGCACAGGAAAACGTGTCATCAAATATAATTGAACCCAGGGCCCAAAAGAAGTCCTCAGCAATAGATTTCTTTCCTTTTACATTTTCTGCATTTCTCCAGCACTTCTTCTCAGACAGAGGTCTGGAGGTGAGATCAAGGTGTTCAGGACAGTGGACTATAGCTCTAGACTGAATGACCTTCCTTCTCTGTCTTCCCAAAGACATGGGTTCTACTCATGACTCCATCTCGTGGCCTGGTGTAATGGTGGTGATCAGACCTGAAACTTACTTACAGAGCTGTACTTACACCTGGAAGGAGATTAGGGTGGAGATTGGAGGGGAGGAGAAGAGGGTTCTGCTGCAGTGAGAGGGGATGCCAAAGAGGCAAAATGATCAATCACCATGTATAAATCATATTCTCGGTCTTCTGAGTTCATTTGATACTGTTTCGTCTTTCATTGAACCTAAGATTCAATGAAAACCTGCCCAAGCACATATATTAGACATTAGTAATCTAAGAAAATGAGTAGAGTATAATACTTAAAAGAACCCAAAGCCAAGCCAAAATAAAACCAGTGAGAATTCTAGTTTGACGTTTATCATACCCTCATTATTTCCAACTTTTTCTACCCCCCCCCCCACTCCTTTCTTTTGAAGCTACTTGTCTTGGTTACTTTGCTCTTTGCTCATTACTAGACAAGATACCTGCCACCTCAAGTTAAAGGACTAAAGGTTTATGTAGCTCACAGTTTGTACAAGTTTTAGTTATAATCAGCTGGTTCCAGGGCAGGCAACTGTTCATGACTGTGAGATGGCTCAGTAGAATAAGTGCTTTCCTGGCAAACACAAGGGCCTGAAGACTAAGGAGTAAGTAGTTGTGGCAGTAGAAGACAGCAGAAGCAATAGGAAGGAGAATGAAGCAAGCCTCTTTCTCTCCCTTCTATTGCATCCGTTCTACTGTGATTAGGATGGTGACAATCCAATCAGTGAACTGACCCAGCAATCACCTGCTCTTAGTCCCAGCACCCTTAATTCCAGCATGCTCTATAAATCCATCACACACTCTAAATTCATCCACCACTAAAGTAAAAACCTTATAACCTCATGAGTTTTTTGGGGTACATCTAGACACATACCATACCACTACTAATGATAATGGAAAGCATTTTCAAACAGTGATTACTCTCAAACAGCAATAGATAATTATAACTCCATGAAATTAGAATGTCCTACTACAGAACGTTGATATAAATTTTTTAAATTTCTCTTTTATTGCCAAAATGCATAGTTGTATTTGTTGAGTATAACAACAATACTGTATTAATGAATAAATGGATCAAATTACAGAACTCTTAAAATAGAGAAAAGACAGTAGAGAGAGCAAATGTTCATATGGAGAGTGGGTTATTCGGGAAACCCAAGAAAACACACAAGTGTATTTCTCATAGCAATAAAACAATAAGGTAAATAGATGGATTTTCATGGAAGGAATAATGTGTCATATAATAAACAATATATATAGTTTTATTTTATAGAAATGTTTAAATTTTTATTTTTAAATTTTTATTTGTAAAAATTATATTCTAACTATCAGTTATCAACTTTTATAGACATTTGGAATTAGTATTTTCACAAATATTCCAACTTAAAAGCCCTGGTATCTAATGTGTTTTGGCTGCATGCTTTCAGATTTCAGATTAGAATCATAGTCTGTTAACACTATAAAATTAATTTTATTTCATCATATTGAAAAGAATAAATATAAGCCATATATATAATTTAAATACAAACAACTAATTAGAACTGAAATATCAGGATAATTGGATGTATTGGAGACTAACTGGTAATGCAAAGAATATTTTGGCTTGATATTGACCATCCTTCAGATCAATAACAGTTCCAAGTGCAGTGAAAAGCAGACAACATTTAACAGGGCTTAAATTATTCAGGTTAGTGCATTGTTGCTGGAGAGTTCATTAACACTCTCATCAATACAGGGTGGCCCATGCACATTAGTAAGAGCTCCGTGGAACATTTTTAAAGAGGAGACATCTCCATGGACAATCCTTGTAGGAAATAATTTAATTAGGCGGGAGTAATTATACTACTTAAAGGGAACTTTTAATTGAAAACCTGCTGATATTCCTAACCTGTTTCACAGTTGTCCCTTAGTCACGTATATCTAAAAAGTGAAGCATCCACCTACATATTTGATGAACATCTTGAAACTGGTGCATAAATGTGCAAAGGAAGTTACAAATGGTGGCAATAAAAAAGAATAGGATTCTGCTTGAGAAGCAGTGCATTTTAAAGTTGTGAGTCAGGAAAAGTATAAGACTGGAGTCAGAAAACTAGATAGAAAATACGTGTTGTAAATAGAATGCAAAATAATCATCCTCTAAAATCTAGCAGCTACAACATTGAAACCCATGTACTAAATTCCATTCTTCACAGTGCTCTGAAAGCTTACAGTAAAATAATACTATTTGTGAAAATTATCTTTGAGTATTATTAAAGGAAACTACATCCAGCAAAAATTCTTAAAAGACTACAAAGTCAAAATTGTACACAGAATGGAAGCCAAAGAAAATGCTTATTACCATAAGTAGTGTCAGACACATGCTAGGACATGTCTTACTGATTATTCAAATAAATTAAGTAGCAGTCACTGTGATTTTGTCATTTTAACTTGAGCCAATTTATGGGTTTAGAGAGACATAAATATAATGCATGATAGAAAACTATGATGAGACTTTATATCAATATTTAGGTCAGTAAAAGACACGTTGCCATTAATCCTAACCCCACTCTTTCCATTGTTCTTGTCACTTCATGGAGGAGATCTGGAGTCCTTTTTCATGTCTTCGTTTCCTGTCATGGCTGCTTCAATGTCTTAAATCTATTCAAAACTTTCCACTTTCAGGAGCCTTTTGACTTTCTGGTATCAGAAGTCTCCTGGTGCCAGGCCACAAATCCCATGAAGAAGGTGAATGAGAACTCACTGTGATGCTTTCCTAATTCTGCATCTCCTTAGTGTGCTACCTGGCAGCAGCACTCTTCATATTTTGTAGCACGTATTAATCACAAAAGAGGATTTGTAGAACAGCTTCAGAAAACAGCCAGAATGATGGAGTGTATCTGAAGTGAGAGGGAGTATTTGGAAGGCAATTAATTTCTATCATTCCCTGTATTCATTCGTATTTATAAGATTGCCTAATAGATAAACTTCCTTCCTACTTCAAGCATTGGACTTGGCTCAGGTCATCTTACCTGAATCCCATCTACCACGACCCTCTGATACTGTATTCTGCATTTATGCATATAAGTTTGAGTTTTCTTCCTAAATCCCTGATCTGGATGTGAACATAAACTTTCTCTCACTCTCTGTTTTCTTTTGAAACTCTTGTCTGCATTACCCATCACAGATACCAAACGCCACATCAATGGAGATAAAAATGCATTTATATATTTTTGATTTTTACTTGGTCATTTATTTAGTACAGGTTGTTGCTTTGCAGCTTGGGCTTGTAGTGATCCTCCTGTCTCAGCCTCCTTAGTGCTGGGACTACTAGTCTGTGCCATCACACCCAGTTTTGGTGGCTGGCATGGTGTTCTGGGCAGGAATGGCTTGCAGTCCTGTGGGTTAAACCCGGGTCCTTGCACTTGCCAGGCAAGCGTTTAGACTGCTGAGCTATCTCCCCAGCCCTAACCTTGTTTCTTTGAAGATCTCTTAGAATAAAAGTTCTGGAAATCTCTTTTAATTTGATGAATCTTTATTGTAAGAATCTCTATGATTAGTTCAAAAGCAAGAAATACATCAGACTCACCTCATCATTAGAAAGAAAAGAAAAAAAATTAAAAGCCACACATTAGCAAATGGGATTGGGTGAAAAAGCAAAAATTTTAGTTTTCCTTTTTAGAGAAGGCCAGGCGAGAGTTTTAATTCGAATGAGAAGAGCAGCAGTGGTGACATTGTACCCCAAAGGGACAGTACTACAAATGATGGCATGCTGCCTTAGTTTGGGAAAGAACTGGCTATATGAACACAGAGAATGACAGAAAGAAACTAAAATAAAGTAGTTTTCTTTATTAATTTGCATAGTGCACCAATACAAAAGTTAGCTAAATAAGCAAAAGACATATAAGAGTTACTGGAAGAAGACAGATAAGGATTGTTGTCATAATACGATGCCATATAAAATCTGTATTTCATGCCAATATAAATGTAAATCATACGACAGTGAATAGTCAGTCTGTTCTAGTCCCTTTTATAGATAAAGAAACTGAAGACTAGAAAACAGTGTCAGGTTTATTCAGCTTCACGTTCCTGGTATGAAATTAACTAACAGTAACGCTTTATTTAACAATAAATACAAGATGGTATAATGTCTTGCAACTGTAATTTTTCTTAACTTCCAAATTTCTCAGTAGCTCACATGCATTCTGCTTAGCCCTGACTTCAGCTGAACTGTGGCGTGGCACACTAGCAAGCTTCCACTGAGCAGGCTGTTGTGTTGTGCCATCCTACATCTGTTGTTTCCTCCTACTCATTCTTTAAGAACCTGTTCTGCCTTCCTGCACAGTGTGTGGCCTGTTCCCTCACTTAGGCCAACAATGAGAGCACAATAGGTCATAATATGCTTTCCAAACCAGCTCCGCGGTTTGGAACCATCCCTCCTGAAGAGATTACCAGTCTTCGGATGATCATCTCGTCAACTAGCACCTGCCTGTGTGCTGCGCGCCAGGAGCCGTGCACGGCTTCTATGCATTGTCTCATGCAGTCTGTTTGGTCCATGCAGCTGTGGGCAGAAAACTCTGTTTCTGAGTGCTACAAAGAGCTGGCAACAGAGCGTACAGCGTGGCAGCTGCAGTGTCACTGGGAGAGCTGTTTTCTGACAGATGACTCTGATTGGCTCTGAGCGCCTGGTTCAGTTAGCAGCCACCATGGACTTGCTTTGCGCCAGGCAAGAGTGTGGGTGCAGTGTGCCAGCCCAGTGAGTGAGCACCAGTATGCCTTGCTTGTGTGACTCCTTCTTTTTTGTTCAGATAGGTGGAAGATTCTGCGTCCCATTTAGGCATGTGCGGGGACCTCCTAAGGGTAGCATATGAACCTGAGGATCAATGGAATAGATTAGAAGATTCAGATGCAACTACAAACACACTCAGCCACCTTATCTTCAACAAGGGGGCCAAACATACTTACCAGAAGAAAGATAGCCTCTTTGATAAATGGTGCTGGAAAAACTGGCTCTCTACATGCCAAAAACTAAAACTTGACCCAGGTCTATCACCATACACTAAGCTAAAGTCAAAATGGTTCAAAGATCCAAGGGTAGCATCTGCCCCTCATGTCTATATTTCCTCATAGAAGGCTCAATATCTGCAATTATTATTTTTTTAACTACCTGGCTTTTTAAAAATGATTTTCCCCAAAAGGAGAGCTATAATAAATCATCATTTAAAACATTCAATTATAAAATGAGAAAGCAAGACATACATATGAAGAAAACTTTGGTTATTTGTTTTAATTAAAAGGCTAATCCAGTGTAAGATCCAGAACTCATAAACTTAGGTTCCCTTTATTAGGCCATGCAGCTCTTTGCGCTACGCACTGTACCTCAGATGGGAATTTAGAAATGAGCAAAATCTGAGACGTAGGAGTTCCAGAATGGATCTGCCACCTGCCAGCTCACATTCAGATCTCAAAGGGGACCTGCTTGCACTTATTTAATGGAAAGATAAATGTGTTCACAGAACTGTTACTATAAATTCATTTAGAAACAGGACAGAGGCTGCACTCTCATCTCCCCATGGTTGGAGCTGCTGGCAGATTTGGTTCACGGTACCTCTGGGAGGCAATGCATTCTAGCTAGATGGCAAAGTGTGACTGCTATTCAGAGCTCTCCGATGCTTATTTTTTTTTTTTTTTTACTGCTTAAATGAATGTTTGGTTGAATTCATATATTTCTCTGAAAAATTCTTCTAACTACTTACTGTAGTCAAGGCAATATCTGGAATATTATACAGGATATTACAAAGTAGATACTGTTATCACCCAATAAATGCTTGTGGTCTCAAAAGAAAGATGAAGAGATGAGAAAAATCTAAGCAGCTTTATTAAAAGTGGAATGTGTAAGAAAGAAAGAAGATGTAGCTCAAGGGTATTTATCTAGGAAGTTTCTAGATACAGCTAGAGTAAAATTACATGTAAGATCCATCTTCACAGAAAAATGCACAATTATTTTTAATCTTAAGAGCTGAATTGAAGTAAAATCTACGCTATGATTCATTTCAAAATTTTAAAATGTGAAAAATTTACATATGTCTAATTCCATGAACCATCACTAAAATCAAGTCATGGACATATGTAATCATGCTATGGACTTATGTAAACATGCTATGGACATATGTAATTATGCTATGGATATATGTAGAAATCACCATTGAGACTGATTACTTTAAAGGTAAGCTATGACTTATACTGAGTTATAACTATTGCCCAGGCCAAGATTTGTAATTTGCAAAATTTCTACCATAAACAAAAAGTGACGTATTATTATAAATGTAACTCTGAAATAGAAAAGTAAATTGGAAAAAAGCTAGATTCCAAATTCTTGCAAGTAAAAATTTAGTGAGGATACCCAAAATCCATGTTACCTATGGAGTAAAACATTGTACAGCAGAAAAAAAAAAATATATATATATATAGCTTTCATGGACTGACATTTGGAAAGAGGAAACTGGGTTATATTTGAGAAATTTTATATACCACTGTTCTCTTTGCATATAGGGCAGATATTTTTATTTTTCATGCTTTATACAGATGAATATGTTTTGCAATTCCTATAGCATCTAATCTCAGGAATTCACAATGATATTTTATCATGCAAATAATCAACATCAGAAATGATATAATACACTCAACATAGATACACTTATGCTTAGTAAAATATAGCTTGGTTATATATATATATGTATGTATATAGTAAATGAAGTCTATATAGATATATTTTTAAATATTTAAAGCATCCATTATTATTTTTATATTTTTATGTTGCAAATGTTTTAAAAATACATACAAAATTAAAATAGCAAATTATGCTAATTATTTAGAAAATTTAGGAGCATCTACAGTGTCTGAATATTAATTTTATGAAGTGTGTGTCAGGAGTTTTCAAAGCATGTGAAAATGTAGGCATACACACGTTTTATTTATCTTTCAATACATTAAAGACTCATCTGTCATGAGCCTACTGGGGCCAAATGAAATTGAACTGGGTGACAACCCAATTTCAGTCGCAGTAGTTTAGCCATAAAAATTACATTTGTCACTCTTCCACCTGCACCTATCACACATTCCATTCCTGAGAGAAATTAGATTATGTAGAAGAACAGCCAAGGAATTAGTTATAAAGATTCATTCACCTTTAAGAGTATTTTCAGACTCACGTCATGATGTTTTTTTAAGTTGCCCATATAGAAAGATCACTGTAGTTCTATGGCAATGTGGAGGGTTAGATTGCACAATTTTATAGATTTATGAAACAAGTGTTTGGCTGACAGACAATTGTTTTAGGTTAAAAACTTATTTTGTAAATAAAACCAAACATCCAGTCTAATCTGGTGTGAGAAAGTCTCTCAAGGTATCCGCCATGACTTTTGGAAGATGCATGAATGAACAATGTTCCCTGCAGGCTGTTAGTGTTTCACCCCTTCCATCTGTACTTGCTTCAGGGACACAACTTGAGGGTGAAAAAAGGTATTATAGCTCCCAAATAGGTGAACAAGGTATTGTAGCTTCCACATATATAAATACACTTTCATATATATGTAATTATACTTGTGAAAGTTGGATAATACATCATGTCTTCATTATGGATATCTCTATGCCAACTAATGTTTTGTTTTTTTAAATTTAGGATGTAAGTGACTATCGATGTATCTGTCTAACCCTCGTGGCTTTTAGTGATTAAATTCTTTGCTTATTTGGCATGAATGTATTTTGTTAAATAACTGTTGTTGTATTTAATCCCAAAGCATTCTTGAAAGTAGCTTTAATGTATAAAGAGGATTCTTTCAATAACCTTGCTTGATGAACTAAAATCTTACCTTGAAGCCTAGCTTAAAGAGCTAGATGGGAGCCATAGCTGTTTGCTATTCATCCAAATGGTTCTCAATAGAAGACTGTTTTGTAGTTTCTCTTCCTTTGGTAATTTCTTAGTATGGGAACGTGCCCTGTGAGAGCTTGTGGTTTTGATCATTTGGATGGTAGTTTTATAAGTTAGGGTTTACATGAATCTTTTTCTGCCAAACTTTTCCTGACCTTAATTTAGGAGAATTACTGCAACATTTCTAAGCTTTAGTTTGTGACTCCCTAAAATGAAACACTAATATATGTTAAATGTATGTTTAAAATAGTTGGCCTTTGTGAGAATTCAATCAAATGAGAGTCATGGGGCATAGAATAAGCATTCAGTATAATTTAATAGTAACAATGACATGAAAATAATGATGATGACTTTACTTGTGTCTCCACTGTTTCATCCTTTGTTTCTTTCCTTCTGTTGTCACCAAATGTTAAAGCAAAGGATTTTACTCAATGTAAGGAAGCAAAAGCAGCAGAATTTATAGATTTGAGAGGAATAATAAATTCCTAGATTTTAGGCTTGAATTTGAAAGATGCTGCAGGCATCTGCCCCTTTCATACCTCCTGATGAGAAGTTGGATAGAAGAAGAGAAGAATGAGGGAGAGGGCCCTTGGGGTGTGTTGGGTGGTAATGAGTCAGAGATTAGATTTCCTCACTTTACAATTTTATATTTTTCAACAATCTTTGTACCTCACGAGAGTCAAGATTCCTTAGGATTGTGTTCTTCTCTAGCTGAGTCTTGCATTCTAATTTGTATATTATCTTTTTTTTTCTATGTTAATTTTTTTATTTTTAAAATGATCTTTTTCTACACATTGTAAGGCCCTTGTTTAATTCAGTACCTAGAGTTTTGTATAATCACTTTTAATTATTATTTTATTTTGGTGGAACTGGGGATTGAACTCAGGCCCTTGCACTTGCCAGGGAAGCGCTTATTCCACTGAGCCATCTCCCCAGCCCTATAATCACTTTTAGGCCACTTTTCTATATTGTGGTGCTTAGATTTTGCCAAACATTGGTAATAGTCAGTGACAATAGGCACTTCTGAAGGGAATTTGGTAGCTTCCTCAAAGTCAGGAACTCACTTTGTGAGCATTCCTAACAGTATTTGGTAATTTAAGATGTTTGTTTCATCTCACCTTCCTTTGAACCAAACACTTTGATATACAAAGATACGCTTTGGAAGTATGCTACCAATGTATGTTGTTTAGAAGAAGCCTTAATATTTACAGGAAATCTTACTAACCAGTCACCATATTGTAACCCAATTTCTGGAGTATGATCCGTTTTCTGTCTCTAAATTTCTTTAAATGTTATCTGTACTAGAGTTCACAAATGTACTTCTTTTTTTTTGGCAGAACCGGGGATTGAACTCAGGCCCTTGTGCTTGCCAGTGAAGCACTTATTCCACTGAGCCATCTCCCAGCCCCATAAATGTACTTCTTTAACAAAATTGTTCCTGGTTGACGTTACTGACTGTGTAGCTGACCTAGCATTCAGCTTAATTGTATACATTGATGTCTTTCTTGTAAATTAGTAGGTAACAGTCCTTCACAATTCTAACTGTTCTTTTCAGTATATTTTATTACATGAATATTTGCTGCTTATCAAAAATCATATAGATCAATACATTGTAGTACTTATTTATATGTCTTATACCTTCTATCTTCATAGTTACTAGGTTTTCTGATTAAAATTGTGAGTCAGAAATTTTGACTACCAGGTATAGACTCTGAACCAGTGTGCAACACCCAATTCCAGTTGTATTCCTGAGTGGTACTGTCCTGAGCTAGCTGTGTGGGCAGTCTCTGCTTCGCTTTGCTATTAGATGCACATTCAGTGGATTTCCAATTTTTTTATTGTAGGATAAAAGGACATTAAGGAAAGTGTTTCACACACACAGTGAACCAGAAGGAATGTTAGCTATTCATACTAATAATAGAAACTTTCCCAGAGCATGCCTATGAAGAAAAGAAAACATCATGAAATACTAGAGGTTCCTCTGAACTTTTCAAAGTAGGTAGGATAACACAGAGCTTTGCAGAGAAGAGCAAAAGGCAAGTCTGAAATGATATGGAGGGTTATTGGGAAGCAACTCCAGGATGTCAAACAAACAACTGTTCTAAAACTAGAAGAGAAAATCACCTCAGACAAAAATCTCTGAATGATTTCTGAAGTCCTATTCATTATTTTACCACAAATCAACAGACTATAAAGTATAATTCAAGAAATAATTTGCTCATAAGCTATTTAAGAATTTATATTTTAAAAATTGGATACTTTACAGTGATAGATTTTTATTGAAATGTAAAAGTTGTACGTATTTAAGGGACACTGTATTTGTTTTGTACTACATGGGCATTGTGCAATGTTTCAACCAAGTTGAGACCTCTCTCCTCAAAGACCTGTAATTTCTTTATGAAAAAAATTGAAAGTGCACAAAATTATTTTTAACTTTTGAATAATACTGTATATTACTGTTATATACAATCATCCTTTTGTATGAGAGCAACAGAACTTCCTCTAACTCTATCTTAGTACCCACTGGTCAATCCAAGCAAAAAGAAAATTTTGCTCCTTTTCCTTGTGTCTCTATTGATCTCACACAATACTTTGTGAGATCAAATTTTTAATATTCTATATAGAAATGGGATTATATAGGACTTGTCTTTCTGTGACTGTTTAATTTCACTTAACATAATGATCTGTAGTTTCATCCAAGTAGTTGTGAATGACAGTATTTCATAGCTAGTAGTATTGTGATAAATATATATATATATATATTGCATTTTTTTACCCATTCATAATTAATGGAGACTTATGTGGCTTCCACTGCTTGAATATTATAAATAGTTGTGCAAAAAAAACCAAGAGTTTAGCTGTCTCTCTGACATAGCAATTTTATTTCCTTTGGATAAATAATCAAGAGTGACTTTGCTGGATAATATTGTAGTTTTATTTGGAATATTTTGAGGCAACTCTATAATAGTTTCCATAGTGGCTATACATTGTATATTGCTATCAGCAGTATAAAAGGAATCCCTTTGCAGTATAATTTCATCACTTGTTATCTTTAATATTTTTAATAGCAATCATTATTACTGGCTTAAGGTGATTTCTCCTTGTGGCTTTCTCATTGTGCATTTATTTCCCTGATGATTATTAATGTTGGGGAGCTTTTCATATGTGTGTCATTATTTGTATGTCTTTTTAATCATCTTATTTCTTTTGTTGTTTATTATATGTATCTGTTGATTTTCTTGAGTTCTTTATGTTTTCTGCATATTTATACCTTGTGAGTGATACAGTTTGTGAATGGTTTCTCTGATTCTGTAGGCCATTGTTCCTCTTAGGTTCAAAAGCTGTTTAGATTTATGTAATGCAGTTTATTTATTTTTGTCACTTGTGCTTTTGGGATCCTTTTTATGAAACATGTTTCTATCTCAATGTTCTTGAAATTTTTCACTTTGCTTTCTTTCAGAAGTTTCATATTTCAAGTCTTATGTTCAGATTTTTAATCCACTAATAATTTTGAAATGGGTATAAGAGAGTGGTTCAGTTTCATTCTGCATGAATATGTCCAATTTTTCCAGAAATGGTATTGAAAACACTCTCATTCTTCCATTAAATATTCTTAGGGAATATGTCAAAAATCTCTTTTCTGCAGATGTAGTGGAGTATTTCTAGGCTCTCTGTTATAGTTTCCTATCATTTTATGCTAATACTATGTTATTTCTCTTACAATTTTTTGCCTTTCCCATTTGGATTCTATTTATTTTGACCTCCAGTATGACTGCTCAGGCTAGGGCTTCCAATGCCATGTTGAATTACAGTGGTGCGTGGGCCCCTTCGACCTGTTGCAGACCACGAATCAAATACTTAGCTTTGCCCCACTGAGTATGCTGTGAGATGCCAGCTTTGTATTAGTGGCCTTTATTATTTTGTATCATGTTGCCATTTTACCTAAAGGATTCAGCATTGCTTATCATGGGAATACGCTGCCTTTTCCCAGATGCCTTTTCTACATTTTTGGATGATTATGTGAGATTTGTCCCTTATTCTGTGAATGTGTTATGTTTACTGGTTTGTATATGTTCAATCACTCTTGATCCCTGTGCTGAATTCCCATTAAGTGTGCTTAATAATCTTTTAAGTGTGTTATTGAATTATTTTGACTAGCGTTTTGTTGTGGCTTTTTGCATCTATGTTCATCAGGTAAATTGATGTTTTTGTTGTTTTCTCCTTGTCTGGCTTAGACATCACAGTAATACTGGCATCTAGAATGAGTTAGGAAGAATATTTTTTCCTTTTAAATGTTTGGTAGAATTCAGGAGGGCAGATACCTGGCTTTGAACTTTTCTTTAATGGAAGACTACATTGCTACTGATTCAATATTATTTTTCATTATTGATCTTTCAGTACCTATTTCATCATTATTCACATATAGTTAAGGTATATGTGTCCAGAAAATTAAGTATTTTTTCTAGGTCATCAAATTTGTTGAAATAAACCTTTTTAATAATAATCTTGATTTATATTTCTATGGTATCAATTGTAATGTAGTCTTTGTATGAGTCTGCTCCCTTTTTTCATAGTCCAATTAGAAGTTGAAAAGCTCTTCATTTCGTTGATCTTTTGCATCATGTTAAGATTTTATTTAGCTTTGCTCTGATTTTTTAGTATTGCTTTCCTTCTGTGAGTTTTGAGCTTTGTTTTTACTTTTCTCCTTTCTTGAGGTATAGTAAGAAGTTGTTTGAAATATTTCTGTCTTTTCCTATAGGTATTTGTCGCTATTGCTGTATTCCATTGTATCTGTTCTTCATTTGTTTTAAACACTTTTTTCCTGCTTAATTTGTTCTTTGATCCATTGGGTGTCCAGTTGTAAGTTGTTCAGTGCCCCATTGTTTTTGTTAATAATTTTAAGTTTATTGCTCTGTGTTCCACCATTTGATTTTGCTTCTTAAATGGAGTTTTAAAAGTAACTAATAGTGTTCATTTTCAAGGTAATTTTCTTCTCAAGGTAATTCTTGAAGGAGGATTATTGGGCTAGTTATAAAATGTATAATTTTAAGACTCTTGGAGTGATACTGTGATATTCTTTCTAGTTGTGTCTCAAAAATTCACTTATCTATATATTTGTTCATAGTAATAAACATTAAAAATCATTTTGGAAGCTATTCAATCTTTCATATTTTGTTCATGTATGGCTCTTTAAGCAATAACTCAAGTCACAGACAAGCATTAGTGCAATCCTCAGGCCTAGGACATATGCCTAGATCTGTTTCACTACATTTTTTCCCACTACATAGTCAACTGGTTTTGTGAAATTGTCAGTTCATAATTGCACAGCACCTCTGGGCAAGCCTGACATTTTATCTTTATTCCCTGTACAAAAAAAAAAAAAAGAGAGAAGGGACATAAAGAAAGAGAAAGAAAGAAAGAAAAAAAAAGAAAGAAAGAAAGAAAGAAAGAAAGAAAGAAAGAAAGAAAGAAGAGAGAGGGGGGAAAGAAAGAAAGAAAGAGAGAGAGAGAGAAAGAAAGAAGAAAGAAAGAAAGAAAGAAAGAAAGAAAGAAAGAAAGAAAGAAAGAAAGAGAAAAGAAAAGAAAGAATAGGCTAAGAATCTGAGCTATATTCTTCAAAAATTTATGGACTATAAAGTGTCTTCTTATGTTCTGTGATATCACTGTGCTTTCAAGTTGCTTCCATTTCATGTGCTGAAACTCTTTAAGATCCATTTGTGCAAAAGCTACTATGTGTACTCATTTTGTATCACGTTGTGGCAAGCGCTGCAATCTACAGGGTTCCTATTCATTTCGGAATTCATTTCACAGCCCACTAATTGTGTGAATGAGAAGAGGCAACACACGCTTTTATTCTAAAGCGTGCCAAGCAGATGGCGTCTGGTTCGGCACTATCAGCCGTGTCACGTGGCCCTCTTCTGTAGGTAGTGAACCTGGCACTGATCCGTCAAACACAATGTGAGGGGCCATTTAACACAGCACTCAAGTCCCTGAGCCTCTGGTTTGTTACGATTTATAAACATTTTATTTTTTATCATCAGCCTCTAAAGTGGTTGGTCACTTGAGCAGGTGCAACAGAGTAGAATTCATATTCATTTTACTTGAAAAAGCAAATGAACTTTTATTCATATGGAAATTTTAGCTAAAGAAAATAGCACAAGGGATTAAGTTTAGCTTCTTGAAAAGGGATTAATGCATGCTTTGAGATTCAAAACAGTAGCATCATTTCTGAGATTGAAGTTTTTTGAAAAACAGAGAAAAGATCAGGGTTTATATCTTTAAGCATTCTGAATGAATCTCTTAAAGTTTCTTTTCTTCTTCCTATAAAAGGCCTGCTTACTTGTTTTCTTCTGTGTACTCTATGTACAAAGTATGTACAGTTTTACAAACATACAAAACATTAGTAAGTGCATTCACTCTATGAAAGAGACACAGAGAGACAGATAGAGACAGATTGGTTTTATTGAAATAAGGTATGATACAGAGAAAGTGAAAAGGAAAAATAGAGTGTCCTTATGTATTTTCAACATCAACAGCGACTCTGCCAACGTGGGTAGCTGGCTTACTACTGGCATTTATTACTGGTAACTGGCAAAGAAAGGACAGGTCGTTCAAATATTCTAATGGAGTTCACAGGTAATATAATTACCACGTCTTTATTTAAAAAGTGAACCTCAGCATGTGGGAGCAAACGTTTTCTTCGTTTATGCAAAAACTGGTTGGCACTGTTTCTCACCCCGTTTGCCTGTCCACCGCCGCTGCGCAGCCCGGCGTTTGCGTGTGCACTCAGCACCTTCTCCCTCTCCCTCTGCCTCCAGACGGACGCTGCTCTGATGTACGACGCCGTGCACGTTGTGTCTGTAGCCGTCCAGCAGTTTCCCCAGATGACGGTCAGTTCCTTGCAGTGTAATCGGCACAAGCCCTGGCGCTTCGGGACCCGATTTATGAGCCTAATTAAGGAGGTGAGTCCCAGCCAAAATAGCCGTCCTGCTTTTGTCTTTAACTGAATAAAATAAAAGTACTGCACTTTTAGCCAGTCACTACTCACTTTTATATTGTAAATTAAGCTTTCCTTTTCCCTTTCTGTCTGACTCTTAATGTGTTAATTTTCATTTATTTATCCATAGAGGTGTTGAAAGAATTATGTTTTATCCACCAAAATATAAAATATATTTTTAACATGCATATTATCTGTATTACCCTTAAATTATACCCATCTATAGTTGCTGGTATCCGTGTTTCTGTAGCATAATATCTCGTTATGTAAGTGCAAAATGTTCTTGTGTTCTGATGCAGTCATTCTTATGACCGCATATAATTTCTTATTGTATCGATTATAGTTACAGGCCAAACACACCTGACATAAGCAAAAAGGTGGAAAACCATACAAGATCATACACATGCACAACTATATTTTCTTTCTAGTCTATTATAAATGAAGGGCCTTTGCTTTTAGCATACCTTTTGGGAAAAGTTTAACTGAGCCTTGATTTTTATTATAAAAATTCCAGATATGATCATCGTAGATGATTTTTTTATTAATGGCTTAGAAGAACTCATATATTTATCTGATATTATTCATCATATAAGTTAAAAGGAAATAGCCAGGTAAGTAAGAATTCCTAGATCCTTGCCAGAGAATAGCTCTGAATTTCACTTGTCTAATTCTTCTCAAACTCTTAGGTAAATTTATAATCTTTAAAGGGTAGGAATTTTACGATTGCACACACTCTACATTTACTTCTGGTTTAAAACGCAGTACCAGGGAGTTATAATCATATTCCAAAGATTGATCAGTTGAAGAACACATTTTCATAGACCGAGCATGTGGACACTGAGACTATGGCATTAGACAAACACATTTAAAAAAAAATGTATTTAGTACACGGTCTACAGGGTCTTACTACACAGATCAGACTCATAGTGATCCTCCTGTTTTCAGCCTCCCAAATGCTGGGATTACAGGTGTGCCTCACCACGCCCAGGCTCAATCGCTGTCTCAGTGCACTGGATTTGGGACTGGCATTGCAGACGGGGCATGGGATCTGGATCCTGAGCTTGTCCTAAGCAGGCACTTTAGTTTGCTGAGCTATCTGGCCCACTCCACAAACAGATTTTCAAGAAACAGTGGTATGCCATTTCCCATTCTATTCATTGTAAGATGTAATTAAGATGGTGTTTCCTTCTGAGAACCAGCAGGAGAAATTTCTTCTATATCCCCGTGCCAGGAAAAGCTGTTTCTGCTGAGCAGCTTTTATGTTAAAGAACAGATCTTGAATAGACCTTTTCTTCTCTGCTTAAATAGCTAGGAGCTTCCGCAAGGAACTTATGATAGATTTTATTAGTTTTACCTGGTGAACATTTTTATGGTCTTCCTAGCCCAGATTTGTTGTACTCTTCCACTCAATTACAGCACATTTTGATCTCCTTTTCTATTTTCATAGTATTACACAATTTTGTTAAACACCTTAAAATTTACTCAGTGGCAAGTGCTTATAATCTCAGCACTCTGGTGGCTGAGGCAGGAGGATCCTTGGGAGTCCAGGGCACCCTGGGCTACAAAGTGAGCTCTAGACCAGGCTGAACTACATCGCAAGACCCTATCTCAATAAAATAAAATTAAATTAAAAAGAAATACTTATGAGAAAATTAGACCTGTTTCTTTCTAAACCAGTTAACATATGTTCAGCTTTAATGAAGACATTTTATAATACATTGTTTTTTTATTTTATTTATAATTAATTAAACTACTTTGGAATTCCTGCAGATAAGTAATTGCAAATCACACTGAGGCCAAGATTCATTGTTACAATGATATTCATTTTTAAGCATTTACCAAAATATTACCCAGTATGTTTTGGGATTTATTTCTTTTGAGTCTTCATTTATATTAATTCAAACACTACATTTGTGAACTCCCTTGATCATTTAAAATTTTTGACTAACTTATTTCCAAATGGAAAAAAAAATGAAAGCATATAAATTGGAAACTTTTATATTTAAAGAAAATCTAGATACTCAAGTTGGAGTAGCCAATGTTTTATGCTGGTGCAAATGAACTGTATAACATGAAAGTTATACATGAACATGAAATTCAAATAAATTTAACACTGAAACTAGAAAATGATACTTCAAATTTCAGAGACAAATTAAATATTTTAAAAAATCTATACCTATTCAAAATCATGAAAAGAAATGCAAATACTTTTTCCTGTGTCGGGAGGAAAAAGCACTCTGTGTTTTGTGTTTACCTACTTAGTAATTTTTTGAGTTTTTTAATTTGTTTTGTTGTTTTTTCATAGGCTCATTGGGAAGGCCTCACAGGCAGAATAACTTTCAATAAAACCAACGGCCTACGGACAGATTTTGATTTGGATGTAATCAGTCTTAAAGAGGAAGGTCTGGAGAAGGTACTTGAGTCATTCTGGTAGTTTTTTTTCTTTAATTATTAAAAAGAAGTAAGCTATACTATAGTTACATTTCGTTATTAACATTGTTGAGTAACTTTAAACTATAAATCCTAAAGTTATTACATCACAGGTAATAATTGACAGTTAAGATGAAAGGACACAGATATCTTAAGACACTTCAAGTAACTTATTTTCTCGTTATTTTTTAAATGCATGTGGTTTTAAGTATCCTGTATGCCTCCCAATGCATATTATCATAATATTTGATATAGTAATTAGAATGTATTTGGCTTAATGGAGGTCTTTGTGCATTCAGCTTATAATCACTTTTGTTTGCGTAGACTTTCCTATTAGGAGCTGGCCTCCAAAAGACTTGAATATGCAAGTAGGCTTTCATTACTGCTTCACAGCCAAGTGAAGAACCCAAATTAACATACAAAAGTAAATTAGGTATGAACATGAATGTCAAATTTTACACTGAATTATTTTATATCATTCTGTTTTAAGGGATTGGAATCTAGTATAGGCAAAGGAATTTGGGTATGCACTCCAAATGAGAACATTTTATAAGTTTGCTTACATCTGTATATACATACTTTTACATATGTTTAGGCAGATTAATTGAAAATCAAACATAAACAAATATTTTAGTAACAATGTAAGCAAAATTCTATTTAACTGTGATAAATGCCTCAAAGGTCATAAAATCTGTTCCAGCTGGTAACTAAATAGACAGCACGGATCACAAGTCCTAATTGAATGAGGAATCTGAGTCAGAAGAGTGGCTCTTTCAGCTTCAGAGATAGTGGCATATTTGGCTGATGACTCAAATGGCCGGGAGAGAGAAACACATATATTTTTTTAATAAGGTCCCCAAAACTGGGATAAATGTACAGCAAATAATGACTCAGGATGATAGGGTTATTAGTTCCTTCCCACGGGAGTTCACACTCTACCTTTTGTCAAGAGCATCCAAAGTCGAAATCACTCATGAGCCAGTCACTGCTGAACAGCCTTGCTTCTGAGAGGACAGCCCTTGTTGGTATACAAAACTAGATTTGATAATGACACGGTTGGGTCAGCTTCTAGGGCCATGACCCTGGGGCTCTTTACTCTCAATATCGTTGCCTTATTTTGGAACAGCCAGTTCACTGAGATGAGCTTTGACCATTGCTCATATTTCAACATGACAGCATAGAAGTAGTGATTTCCTCATAGTACCAGGACCCAGTCTTATCTTGGAATCAAAACAGTAAATCTGAAGACATTTTCTGTATGCTCAAATTAATTATTAATGTGATTAATAGATATATAGATATATTAGTTGCTCATCTGTCATACTGAAAGCAAGGTAAAACAGTATGAGCTATGTGCATTACTATGAGGTTTCCTGATTTCTGTAGTCACTAATGAAATCTGAAAATTTGTTTTGTTAAATCAATTGCATGCATTACTTTTACTCAAAAGAAAGATAACACATAGCCATGAAAAGCTGTCTTTTTCAATAATTCAACTGAACAGTGAGGATTCCTGAGAAACATATAAAGAGTCCCTGTAGGTGGGGTACTCAATGTTACACTTTGAACAGTGCAAAGTTATTGATGAGTACACACTGAGTCATCCTAGGAGAAATTAGTAATATGAAGAATGGCATTGCATAAGATATGACTTAATCATTTTATGTGTGTCCAGACACAAGCACATGGGCAATGGAGTGGTTTAGAGCTGAGATGAGAGATGTGAGTCATTCCACAATTACTGGGTCAGGCTGTTGCAGTGTACTAAGGCATTATATATTTCCAATGAGAGAATGGCCTCGGACCCTGCCTGGGAGGAGGCTGTAACTGGAGATGGCTTTGGTATGAGGCTAAGAAGTTGTAACAGTTCTAAATAGAAGCGGGACCTGGTTAATCAGTAACAGAAAACAAGAAAGCAGTGACAAAACCTTCATCAACAAAGCCATTTGTTTAAGGACCAGTGAAGCACTGGTACTATTTTTTTAAAGGTGAAATTAAGTAGTTTGATGGCAGTTGGCAACAAGGAAAGACACTAATGATAAATCAAAGGTTGAAAAAGAAGGCATCAGATGAGAAGAGTAATAGTAAAGAGAAATGGGTGTTTTTGTTTTTCTTTTCAGAACAGAGGATTGAACTCAGGCCCTTGTGCTTGCCAGGGAAGCACTTATTCTACTGAGCCATCTCCCTGAACCCCTGGGCATGTGTTTTGATAAGAAGAAAGATAAGTTAATGCCATTGAGTGATAGTGAGAAAGAAAAATAAACTAAATCTTCACAGCAAATATTTTAACTATACCCATAAATAGTACTTGCAGACATCATCTAAAACACAGAGGTTGATTTAAAGTTCTGTAAGGATATCATAATAATTGGAATTACCATTTTAACAGACTAGTTTCTGAGTAAGTGGCGATAATGTGCTGCTCAGTAGCAAATAGTTCTCAGTTCTTTGATTAGCAGGATCGTTGAGAGATCACATTCTAGATTCAGAAAGATCTGGACTCACACCTTCCCTCTGGTATTTCCTATTAGTAAGCACACTTCTTAATTTCTCTACAACACTGTCTTCAGCTTGTCAGATCTGTAGCAGGAGCTACGTCCTAAAGACTAATGTGGCTTTTGACATTAAGTTTTTTCCCTAAAAATTGTAGTTATTAATCCAAAGATGAAAATGGCAGCATTCTTACCTTGGTAGAGCCTATGGATCAGGAGAATCAATAGGAGACAAACCAGAAGACTTGTCCATAGTAAGTTATCCAGTAACAAGGGAACTCTGCCCAGTATGAACAAAATGATAAAATTATAAAATGAGATGGGACACAAAGCTGTACTTCTAGCATTTGGGAGGCTGAGGCAGGAAGATTACTCTGAGTTCAAGGCCAGCCTGTCTCATCAAAGTATATAAATAAAAACAAAAAAATGAAATCTGACATTAAAAGTGATTTTAAAAAATCAAATGCATGTAAGTTTTTTGTCATTAAAATTATAGACTTTGAATTATTTTCTCAAATGTGAATGTGAAAATTAAAATAGTTAACAGGAAATAAAATTTATCACAGGCTTTTAGTAGAAAACATAGCCAGAAAAAAATAATATGTTTTTGGAGGGCAGATAGAGGAGCTACAATATTCAGAGAACCAGGTGCTAAATTGGGGTGGACATTCTTGCCATTTAAACATGGATCATAATGAGTGATTTAGTTCTGTTTTGCTGTGGTCATTTAATGAAAAACATCCCAAGCAACCGTGCTTCAGGAATGATCACCAGTAGCACATGTGTCCACTAGCAACTGTCCAGTTAAGGTCCCTAGGCATTGGCAGTGTCGTCTCTAAAGAAGAGGAGGGAAAGAAAGGCAGAAAATACAGTAGGTGCCTGTTCAGACCCCATCCACCTCAGTTATTAATAGCTTAATTTGCTTCCTGTTTAAGATTATTGTGTTGAATGCTGATGAAAACTAAAAGCTGCAGTAAATGGGGCTTTGGCCAGTTTAAAGACCACATCGTAGGTTCTGTTTTCTAAATAAGCTTAGAATCTCTCACCATATCCACTGCCACAGTCAGAACTGGAGCATGCTTTAACTTGGTGTCCCTGGAATTGAGTTTCCACAAGCCCTTCTATTCTGTTTCCTTTATAAGCTACTTCTCCAACAACAGTAGCCGGTGTGGTGTTTTTGAAAGCAAATCTGTCCATGATGTTCCCCTGTTTAAACACTTCCACGGATTCCAATTGAATTCTGAATAAAATACAAACAAGATTTCAAAGCATTGCTGGCCTCTTATCACCTTTTCTGATACTTTCAATATTTCAGCTACATTGACCATTTTTCATTTCTTCACAGAACACAGTTTTCTAGTAATTTGACAAATGTGTTTTCTTGGTCTACAATGTCCATTTTAAATCCTCTTTGCCTGGAAAAGTCATCCAGAGGGTTTCACCTTTGGATATGACTTTAGTAGTTGGCTATCTCTAGGTATAGAATACAGATACTATCTCTAGTATCCAATTTAAGTTTCTTATACAACACTGTAATTATTTCTTCTTCTTTCATATAAAAAGGTACAATTATATATATATCCAAATGTACTTTGAAAAGGGGGAGGGAGGGAGTTATCTCTTTAATCAGAATGCTAGTCCTTAGGTGGAAAAGAAAATCATCTTACACAGTTAAAACCTAGCAAAATATATAACACCGAGTATGTCTTCAAAAACTATTAACAGTTGAATAAATGAAAGGTCATTACAAGACTCATGAGAGGTGCTTCTCATAGGATGCTTGTTCAAGTGTCTAATCCTGAGCTGTGTTCCAGTATTGTAGCACATATGTTTTGCTCTTTCTAGCTTTAATTCACACCTCTGATGTCAGGAGAGAGAGAGTCATTAGTCAAGGACATAGTGGGCAGGTGTTAGGGGTCAAAGCTTTAAGTATTTAAAGTATGCAGTATTTTGGAGTGTAGAGGAATGCCACATGGTGAAGTTGGCACTTTTGCAAATGTGCGGTACACCTGGCTCTTTGAACAGTGAGGTGTAAAACGCCTGACCCTCTATTGTTACATTGAAGAGTAAAAACCACCATCACTGTATTTATAGTCTTTCTCTATTTTCTTATCAGTTTGCGGTATGCAAGTAAATAAAATTAGCCCACATGAGAACAAGTATAAGTGGTTATTCAAAGCTTACTACAGGCAGCAAGCCAAACACTATCAACTGCACTGGGCACAGATTCAAAAGAAGCAGGAAAGCAAACAAGTTTTATGCCACACCTAATAGATATGCTTACACTGGAGATTGCTGATGTGGAGAAGGTGGAAGTGGGACCATTAGAACTGCAGTACTTTGGGTGATGAGTTTAGGGGCCACGTTTGATTTTCTGTGGTTGATTCTGAGTGGTAAGGATGGTAAAACACAAGGAAGCTGGCAGTTGTAGGAAAGATCGGATTGTTTTGTGCAGATAAATGCAGAGCTGTTATTTGGCTTCTACAATAGTTGCTGTGGGGAAATATTTTATGGTCATTCCTGGTCAGGACATTTTTCGTTTGTATATTGCCTGCTGTGGTGCATTGCCAGTGGGCAGTCAACTTGTTTTATCCAGCTGAACTGAACAATCATGGTGCTGGGTATGGGAGACACCTGAGGGGTGTTGCCAGCAGCCTCAGAGGCAGAACTGGAGCAGAAGGAGAGAAGATGTTAAGGAAGCTGTTTAGGAGAAACTTTTGGAGATGTTGGAAGCTGCTGGTTCTCTTGGGCTGTTCCGCCCAAGAGACCTTGTCATGCTGGCTTTCCTGATGAAAGTGATTATTCTCCCTAGATGAGGAGCTCAGGACCTCATTGTCAATGAGGATGGCTGTGGTTCACTTTGGGGGAGCTCTGGTTCTCACTGTGAACATCGCTTCCTGGCTCCAGAGGGAAAGGTGGTGCACAGCTCAGACTCCTGGAGAAATCTGTAGTGTTGGCTTTCCTGATGGAAAATCAGCTTTGCTCATCCTGGGAAGTGGTTGTGGTACTGTTTGGGACGCTGTGGTGTGGAACTCGAGTGTTGCTTCCTGGCTTCCCTTCAGATTGCTCAGTCGCATAGCACTGATCCTTCATCCCACTGGAACAGACTTTCTAGCTTCCATCACTGACTTCCGGGCCTTCCCAGTGCAGGTCCAGGAAGGGGCCTGCATGACACATCGTCAAGGGCTGTAGTTCTCCAGTTGGATTTGTGGGAAGCATTGTTATGAGCTGTAGGTCTTTAGCTGGACTCATGCAGGATATTAGGATCCAGGCTATCAGCTGCATTCTTTGGTCTGTAGTGTGTGAACAGATTTCCTGTACTCTTGGTATATGATCTTTTGAGTGATTCATTATAAAATAATTTTATAAAATATGTGTTCTGTATTATATTGTTCCTCTTGCAAAAACAACAAATCAGGACATCAGCCAATGGAAATATTGAAGTTATTTAGAGAGAGAGAAGAGGAAATAATAAAAATAATAAGGTAAATAAAACTAATTCCTGAACTGAAAATAGAAATGAGAAGAATTGTTGTGGAATACGAAGCCGGGATGGGATTCATCTTTGGAAATGGTTCAGCTTTTCCTACACAGTTCTCTGAAACTTAGCTGTGGGCTTAGGAAAGATCAGTTTCAGATGAAAAAAAACATATGTACAAGGCAGAACACATTACCAAAATATTCAAGAAATGCTCGAATCATGTTTTCTCTTCTTTTAAAATTTTTGACCAATTTTGCATGATTATATCTGGTACTCTGAACAACTAATTTGAAGACAACAATAAGCAATATAACAGCCATTTTTGAATTCTTATCATTTTATTTAGTGAAATTCTGTTTCTTTTTTTTTTTTTCCTGTTGCAGGCTCAGCCTGCACCAGGGGCAGGGCTGGTGAGACAAGTGGTGCCTAGCATCGAACCACTATCCCTGCACTTGCCTTAGCTTGCCTAAGCAGGTGATTTAGTTTTCCAGGCTATCTTGCTAGTCTTTGCATCATTTCTAATTTTTTTTATTATTTTATTCTCTTTAAATAATAGTTCAATAAGTATAAAAAATGCCATCTTTTTTTTTTTATTTTAGGAAAGGGTCTCCAGGGTGTTCAGGTTCTCACTACTAGATCAGAATCCTAGTGATCCTCCTATTTACAGCCTCCCAAGAGCTGGGATTATAAGCGCACGCCAACACACCCAGTCTCAATTGCTATCTCAGTATGTCCTGAGGGTAGAGCTGTCACTGTAGGCTGGAGGATTGAACTCTGGACCCTTGCATCTGCTTACAGGTGCTTTAATCCGCTGAGCTATTTGGCTGGCATCAAACAATTGATCTTCAAAAGGTTTCAGTTCACAACAGAAGTAGTTGGAAATGTTCTTATGCAAGGTTGGACTGAGTTAGTGGCACAACACAAGACAGTGGTGCATTTCCTTTGCAAGATGAATTACTTAGGGGACCTTTTGGGAAAATTATGATTTGCCCTTAAATGTGTATCAGAAGGAACTTCAATGCAGTAATTAAATAAGATAGCATAGTCCTACAACCTTATTAAATTGTGTTAACGTCCTATACTATCATGACTTCAGGTATTTCCCTCCAAAAACACCCATTACCTTACTATTATGACTGATTCATAATTTAAGTGAATTTGTAAACACAAATAATATTTTTTCTAGAGGCATTAGTGAAACTTTTCTTATCTACCTTTCTATATCAGCTCTTGCTGTATCTATTTGTTCTGATTATGTTGTTGGTATTGTCATGAATTTGATATTTATATTACGATAGACAGTGGAAATAAAATTTTCTATCTTTTAAATAAAAAGTGTCTAATAACATTTGCCATAGCTGTGATTCTATAATAATTGTGGAAAAATATCAGGCTAACACCATTGCATTTCAATACCAGCTATATTGCTAAGGGGGCTGGAAGTGTCTACTTCAGCATAATTTCACAATAAAACTCTATCCTTTAATTTGTAGGGAAAAGCTTTAAAATATAAAGTGTCCAAAATTAGACACACAATACAGATTAGTTGATTTCTGTACAGTACAGATATTATAAATTATTTAATATATGCTTATAAAATCCATAAATATATCAATAACACCTGCACATAATATGAAGCAGTATCATCCATCAGTGCAAACCTTAGAAGTATTTAAATTTGTTAATATTGGGGCCAGGGAGCTGGCTCAGTAGAATAAGCACTTCCTTGGCAAGAGCAAGGGCCTGAGTTCAATCCCTGGTTCTGCCAAATAAATAAAAATAAATAAATAAATTTGTAAATTCTTATTTTTAGATACTTATTTCCAGCATTCCAGAGGCTGAGACAAGGGCTGTGGCATAAGTGTAGACCAGCCAGGGCCACATAATTAGCTCCTGAAGCTTTGTGTGAGACCTTATCTCAAAAAGTCCAAATAAGCAGGCAAATAAATAAATAAAACATTTTAACTTGTCATGAATTTCAAATGAAGTTTCTCTTCAACTTTTAATGATTTCCTAAATATTTTCTACTTCTATTTGCACCTACTGGTATGCAAACAAATCTCAGCATTGCACAGACATTTTTCTGTAACTAAAAATTTTTTTTCCCTGTATTTTAGGGAACAGTCTACAGGGTGTTCAGGGTCTCACTACTAGATCGGATTCATAGTAATTCTCCTGTTTATGGCCTTCCAAGTGCTGGGATTACAGGCACAAACCACCACACCCAGTCTCAATTAGCCTGTCAGTGTGTCCCGGGGGGGCAGGGCCAGCACGGTGTGCCCAAGAATCGAATCCCTGGCCCCTGCACCTGCTTGCAGGCAGTTTAATCCACTGAGCTACTTGGCTGGCCCCCTTAAAATGTTCTGGTAATATATGAAGAGGGGAACAATTAGTAGTGAAGCCCTGCCCACCTGAATTTATAAGCATATATGTTCAAGACAATGACATTTATGAAGGGTTATTTTATAGATATTTTTTAGTGGAAAAAGTGGTAATTTTTATAGAAATCTTTATTATTGAACCTTTTCTTGCCTGTAGGATCTTGTACTCATTATCTCTGTATCAGAAAGGTATCTGAATATAATTTACAGTTTTTTTAAATTTATCTAAGCCTGAAAATCCACTGAGATAGGTGAGAGATATTTCTTTCATAACTTGCTGGGTACCTGATGTTCAGCAATTTTTATCTCCCACTCCTAATGGCATTTGATACTTACACACCGGTCCCCATGGCAACAGCAACCAACTTGCCTAGGAACTGAGATTTCTTTTCCTTGCTTGTAGGAATGCAATGGGTAATGTTAACCTTTAATTGCAAAGCCGGTCAGAAAAGTGTTGCTTACTTTTTAAAAAGCAAAAAATATATCCTAGGCTGATATATGTTAATTATTTAATTTATCAAACTCTTACATAAAATTCTTTAGATCTTTTTTTCGGAACTACACCAACAAGAGCCAGCTAAATGGCTAAATATTTCAGCAGATTAAAGTGCCTGCTTAGGCAGACATAGAGGCCAGGAGTTCAGTTCTGGGGCTTCCCGGCCCTGCCATCAGGGTGTGCTGAGTAGACCATTGAGACCGGGCATGGTGGTGTGTGCTTGTAATCCCAGAGCTTGGGAGGCTGTAAACAGGTGGATTACTACAAGTCCAATCTGTGTAGTGAGACGAGACCCTGCAGACCCTATTCTAAATACAAAAAAACGAAAAGAACTGCACCAACATTTTTGTCTGACAGTGCACTTATAGTTCTTATCATACTTGATAATTTTAAACCTTCAAGACATAAAATCTTTAAGAAGACTGACTACTTTGAATAATGTTTGTTTTTAGTATTGTGTGAAGACACAATTTTTTTGTTTTTTCTCACAAGATTTCCTGTTTTGGTCCATTAGAGAATACCAGATATTGTCTCCATTCTTTTAATTACTGATTTGAATTAAAACATGTGTATTAAATACAAAGATAAACTGGTGAATACTTCAAATCCAAACAAATGAGCATATTTTTGTCCTGAAAATTGTTCTTGAGTGGACTGCTACCATTTTGTCTTATCCCAGAACCTTTAATTAAGGTGCAGCGTTTTTTTTTGTTGTTGTTGTTGTTTTTTTTTTGGTGGATCTGGGGAATGAACTCAAGCCCTTGCGCTTGCCAGGCAAGAGCTTATTCTACTGAGCCATCTCCGCAGCCCTCCAAAACCTTTAATTAATTGATTCAAATTTTAATTAAAAAACAAAACTACTGATGGTCTCTTAGTTTTTAAATCAACATTAAGGTTGAATTTGCCTAAAAAATAATAGTCACAAATGTGAACAGTAGGCATTTACATGAGCGATTGATTCCACTCCACTATATATATTTACTTACTGGCCTCATATTAGCTCTGGACCCCTGCAAGCATGCAAGACCTTGAGGATACTAGTGGCTGTTTTATAGGGAGCCGGCCACTGAGGTGCTCTTTCTCAGTCCTTGTAAACTCACTAGCCAGTGTAGAAAGGCAGTCTAGTTTCTAGTCAATTGACTGTATGCTGAGTTTTCACTGGCAAGCAGCCTAAAGGCCTTGCTAAGACATTTTATTGTTTATGTTTGAAAAATTAGGTTCCAATTCTTAAGTGTTCTTACTTAAGGCAATGGAGTACAATATTATTAACATTTTCATGATTACTGGATAGTAATGAAATTAGCTCTGTTATTTAAATATTCAGGGGCTGGGGAGATGGCTCAGTGGAATAAACGCTTCCCTGGCAAGTGTAAGGGCCTGAGTTTGATACCCGGTTCTACAAAGAAAGAAAGAAAGAAAGAAAGAAAGAAAGAAAGAAAGAAAGAAAGAAAGAAAGAAAGAAAGAAAGAAAGAAAGAAAGAAAGAAAGAAAAATAATCAAATGTTTGAAGCAGTGGAGAGAGGAATAATAAGGTCTCTAAATTCCCACTTAACACAGAGCAAGGAAACCTCTGTGTTGGCAACATTTCTGTGCCCAAGTGCCACACTGTCTGGAGAAACCTGCTTTGGACTATCCAGAAATAATGAGTGTACTAATTACTAGGGAAATGAACATTCCACACATATCCATTCAATCAATAAGAAATAATATACACTTTTACAATTGTTTCTCTAATTCTGTGAAGTGTATTATTTGTATTTTGATCAGGATTGTATTGTCTATATTATTATTTTTGAAGTATTACCACTTTCACTAAATAGGTTCTTCCCATCCAAAACAGGGCAAATGGTCTTTCCATTTTTCTGATGTTGAATTCGATCTCTGAAGCAAGAGATGTAACAATCTTTTTATTTGCTTCATTATATTGATTGCTAAATATTTCAGTTTTCTTGATGTTGTGAAGGGGGTGATTTCCTCAGTGAGTTTGTTACTTATGAACAGAATGCTATTAATTTTTAAGGGTGAATTTTGTATCCTACTATGCTGTTCAGGTATTAAATCTAAGAATGGCTTGGTGGTGTTTTGGGGGTCTTCTATGTTGAGTATCATGTCATGTGGAAATTAGGAAAATTTAAGTTCTTCCTCTTCTATCATTATTCCTTTTATTTCATTCTCCTGTCTAATTGCTCTGGATATTTTTTCCAGAACTCTATTAAATAGGAATGGTGATGGTGGGCATGCTTGTCTTGTGCCTGATTTTCAAGTGAAAGCTTTCAGTTTTTGAGCATTTAGTCTGATGTTGGTTGTTGGTTTGTCATAGATGGCTTTAATCAGATCAAGCTAAAGACTTTCTATTCCAGTATTCTGCAAAGATGTTTTTCTATACTCCACATTAATGGAACCAAAGACAAAAATCATATGGAACATCTCAATAGATGCAGAAAAGTCATGTGATAATAAAATTTTAAACAAAAGTGAAATGCATATTAGTAAGCTTACCTCTAAAATTATGACAGAAAAAGCTAGACCATAATTTGAGGCATGGACAAGAAAGAGCAAAGAGCAAATAATGTGAAAGGAACAGACTAAATATAGGATTCATGGGAGAAAGCAACACGTTAACATATTCACTGGTGAGCTGTAGTGAGGAAACTCACAGATTGACAGGCATGGTGGTGTGCAGCTTGAATCCTCCTACTCGGAAGGCTGAGGCACAAGGATTTCCAACAGTATGAGGCCAACCTGAATTACATAGCTAGATCCTATCTCAAAACCAACAGACAAACAAAAACAAAAATAAAAAGACAGAACCCATAAAATTAAGGAGCATATTGAAAGTGAAAATTTAGTGACATTATTAAATGCAAATTCACAAATAATGAAGCAAGATGAGGATGATAAAAAGTAGATGCTGAAAGTTTATGTAAAATACCTTATTGGAATTGAGGCAGTTATTTTATATTAATAAAAACATTATTTAAAAGTGAATCCATAATTGTCATAAATACTTAAATATCATCCAATTATGTAGGTCAATTATTATATATAAAACATGAGGACCTGGTGCGATGGCTCAGTAGAATAAGTGCTTGCCTGGCAAGTGCAGGGTCTTGAGTTCAATCCTTGTTACTGCAAAAAAATAAAAAAGCATAAATAAAACATGAATTGTTAAAGGGACAGTTTTCTTGTGAGAAATACCATGAACTATAAGTAAGAAGATAATAGGTAGGACAATGATTCTGGAAAATTATTTGGAAATATGTACCAGTAGTCTTAAAATCTACTGTTTGTGCTTAGTAGTTCTAATTATAGACATCTGCTTTAAAATAATAAGATGCAAGACCAAATATTTATAGATAAATGTGTGCAGTGAAGCCTCATATGACAATAGTTAAAGCATAGTTTGTTCATATGACACTCACTTTATATGACAATAAAAGTATGAATGTGACTCATGTTTTAATCTCACTATATGTGTACAAATAAGATGAAGCTGATGACTGCCATAATGATTTCAGGGTGAAAGGTAACATTAAAACATCAGTGCTCTTTGTACACAAAAAATAAACTAACCAAGAAAGAAATTAAGGAAAAATGTCTATTCACAATAGCTTCTGAAAACAAAGTAGTTATGGATTATCCTAACCTAGGAGGTAAAAGACCTTCACAATAAAAATTACAGAATCTGTAGAAAGAAACTGAAGACACTAGAGGATGAAGTCTCCCCATTGCAACAATTGGTAGAATTAACATTTTGAAAATGATCTTACTGTACATAACAACCCACAGATTTGTTGCAATCCTCATCAGAATTCCAATGACATTTTCTACAGAACTAAAGAAGAAAAGCAATAACCCTAATATTCATATGAAAACAAAATGACCTAAAAAAGCCAAAAGAACCCTAAGCAAAAGGAAGGATGGAGGCACCCTGATACCTTATTTAATTTATACTGCTGTGGTATTATCAAAATGTGATGAATTAGCCGGGCATGGTGGCGCATGCCTGTAATCCCAAGCACTCGGGAGGCTGAGGCAGGAGGATTGTTGTGAGTTCGAGACCAGCCTGAGCTACAAAGTGAGCTTAAGGCCAGCCTGAGCTGCATAGTGAGACCCTGTCTCAAAAAGACAAAAAAAAAAAAAAATGTGACGAATCATCTCATGACAGATATACTCACTGTGCACTGCAGACATGCATTAGTGAAAAACAAAGATAAAAATGTATCTGCTGTAGCAACACATAGCCTCAAGACTCACAGTTACACAAAGAGAGTGAGGTTTGGGTTTGTGGCTACTGTTTCATACTCAATAAAAAGTGGAGAGGGCTGGGGAAATACCTTGGCAGTCTGAGTGCATGCTTGGCAAGCACAAGGACCCGTATTGGATCCCCATACTGCATGCTGCCCTGGCCCCGCCCCCAGGCACCTGAGCTGGTCACCATAACCTGGCAAGGTAGCACACGCCTCTAATCCCAGCTCTGGGGAGTCTTAAAACAGGAGGATCACTGAGTCCGAGCTATGCAGTGAGACCCTGTGCCAAATAAAAATATAAAACTTTTTTTTTAAAGTTAAAAATAAAAGGTGTCTAAAAGAGAACAGTAATATTGAGATTTTATGGGGTTTATAACCCATCTCTTTTTGTGTAGACAAATCTTAGTTCATTCCAACCAACTTGGACATTCAACTTGCTTTCTTGTCTCTAAGAAATCTTTTTCTGATTGATCCAAATCTAATTTAGACTTTGCATTTCTGACATTGTAAGGGTCACAATCTAAGATAAAGAATTTAGTTGTCCATTAGTAATTTAGTTTTAACAAGAAAAAGGAAAAAATATATATCTATATTTACTCACAGGATTATTTGACTTTTTAATTTCTTGACACAAATATCAGAAACAGAGTTTTTAATGGTAATGGGACATTTAAGTCAACAAGAGAAAATGTGACAAAAGAATTTTAAGGCTTCTGTGAAAAAAGCCATTAGGGCCAGGCAGATAGCTCAGTGGACTAAAAAGTGCCTGCTTCTGCAGAGCACAGCTGCCAGGGTTTGATTCCCAGTGTGCTGTGCCAGAGCGCACTGAGACAGTGATTAAGGCTGGGTGTGGTGGTGTACACCTGGGAGGCTGAAAACAGGAGAATCACTTTGAGTAGAATCTACATAGTGGGACCCTGTAGACCCTGTACCAAATACATAAAAATTGTCATTAATATTTATACCTCATAGTGTGTGCTTTTTAATAGCAACAGAGACTAATATTTCTATATTTATGCTTCAATTGAAAGGAAGATATCTTAATACTATACTAGAAAAATCATGACAATGGAAAAATTATCAGAAATTGATATAATGAGATATAACAACAATAAACCTCTCTGCAAGAATAAGCTTACACTAACATGGTGTTTGTTAGCATATTTAGGTACCCAATTTACATCGATTTTTATTGTTAAGATTAGAAGATGCATACATAACTACAAACACACTCATCTGCCTTTATTTTTTTGTCTTTTTGAGACAGGGTCTCACTATGCAGTTCAGGCTGGCCTTAAACTCGTTTGTAGCTCAGGGTGGTCTCGAACCACAACAATCCTCCTGCCTCAGCCTCTTGGGATTACAGGCCTGCATCACCACACCTGGCTACCTTATTATTGACAAAGAAACCAAGCACACACACTGCAAGAACAAGAGTCTCCTTAATAAGTGCTGCTGGAGAAACTGGCTTTCCACATGCCAAAGACTAAGGCTAGACTATACTTATCAACATTCTCTGGTCAAATTCAAAATAGATCAAACATCTAAATATTAAGGGACAGGATATTATGTCGGCTTTTAGTGCTATGGTCATCCACTAGGTAAATAATTATTGAATCTTTGATATAATTCAGCTACATAAATACCTGTAAATATAATATCATGTATGCACCTTGTATAATACCAAAACATTATGAAAACAGTTTGCAATGTATTATTTCATTGACTCTGTATGGTTATGGTGTTTTGAAACT
>PVKA01023956.1:0-34901 GCA_004027165.1 Ctenomys sociabilis
AAGGTAGTTGAATGTCAATGGAGTGCCCACTTTTGACAGGTGTAGACAAAGGAAGGGTTGTAGAAAGAAAAAATCAGGATGTGTGTGTATAGACAGTACAGTTGGGATAGATAACGCTGTGCTTCTACATAATTCTATGATAGGCAAGATCTGCACTAATGGTGGTTGGACAGGATATTATGTTGGCTTTTAGTGCTATTGTCATCCACTAGGTAAATAATTATTGAATTTTTGATATAATTTCACCTATAAAAAAACCTGTAAATATAATATCATGTATGTACATTGTACAATACCCAAACGTTATGAAAACAGTTTGCAATGTATTAATTCATCGACTCTGTATGGTCAAGGTGTTTTGAAACTGTCTGATTGACATTTGTATTTTAATAAAATAAAAATAAATGGAAAAAAAAAAGACACGTTAATCACTGACTATAACACATAGTTAATTTGGCCTGCTGCCAATGGGAGGTAGTATTTTTCTGTCTCTTTCTTTTTCATCTCTTTTTTGTCCCCACTATCCTGCTTCTTCAGAAGTCACAAAAACCTAAACATTGTCATTTCTTGTGCTTATTACAGACTCCAAATCCATAAAGCCAAAATGTTTGGGGCAAGACTTATGAAAATTTAACCGTCTCAGGTCTGGCTGAGTAGCTCAGTGGATTACAGCACTTGCAAGCTGTTACAGAGGCCAGGGTCTGATCCCTGGCCCTGCTTTGCCAGCCCCACCCCAGGGCACTCTGAGATGGTGTTTGAGACTGAGCATGGTGACGCGTGCCTGTAATCCCAGCTCTTGGGAGGCTATAAACGGGTGGATCACTATGAGTCTGATCTCAGTGAGACCGTGAACACTCTGTAGACCCTTCCCTAAAATACAAAAAAAAAAAAAAAATCTCTAGGATGTACTGACTGCCCACTTGATGTTACAAATAGGTCACAAGAAGAAACAACTTTTGGAACTATGTCCTTAGCTAATAAGAATTACTACACTTTAGCCATCCCTGAAAATCAATTAAAAACCTACTTCTGAGCCTGGCGTGGTGGCACATGCCTGTGATCCCAGCACTCGGGAGGCTGAGGCAGGAGGATTGTTGCGAGTTCAAGACCAGCTTGCGCTACAAAGTGAGAGCTTAAGGCCAACCTGAACTGCATAGTGAGACCCTGTCTCAAAAAGACAACAACAACAAAAAAACCCACCTACTTCTTTCTCTGCTGTGTCAGTTTGGCATCTGTCAACCATTGCTGCCTCTTTTTAGCTGGATTACCAATTTGGCCAGTCCTCCCACAACGACCCTCCCCCCACACACACCTCGCAGATAAAGCTTTGCTTATACAGAAGTGTGTGTACTTGGAATATTTGGCACGGTTTCATTTCTACCATCTGTGGATAAAAACATCCTGTGATTTGATGTCAATTACAAGAATTTTGCGATAATACCTTGACTAGTGCATTCTTTGAGGTGAGGAATACTGTTACCGGGCAGAAGAGCAAAACAAGAGAAAACTCCTGTAACAGCCTCTCTAAAAGTATAAAGTCCATCTAGAAGAAGAGAACCTTCATCACCTGATAACATCTTTAATACCTCACCTCTTATTACTATTACAACTGCAATTAAATTTCAGCATAAGTTTTAGAGGGGACTTAATGCTCAAACCACACCATTTCCACATTCCTACTGCTCAGCTTTCCTTGAGGATCCCAGGAAAATGACATGCTTGAAGCATAACTTTAATGTGGTGACAGAGACTTGGGATATTGGGAAGTGACTCTGCTTTTATAGCAGAGTAAAACCCAGAGAATGCTTGATTGGGAGAAAGAACTATGAATGTTAAGATAGGCCAGTATAATTGCTTGCTGTAGATTGTATCCTGGCCACACATTTGTTGCATTAAATCATTCATTCTCCAAGGATGCTGCACTTTTCCCTTTCATTTTTGTGAAATTCTGCATTTCTTACAATTTCAAAATTAAAATTAAAAAATAAATGAATATGACTTGTAATCATTGTCTCCAAATCATTGGTTCTCAGAGTGTCCTGTTGATACATAGTTATGACCTGTGTAATATTCATTTGGTCAATAACTGGCCACATATGGTAGTAGTCCCATAAATAATGGAGCTGAAATATTCCTATCACCTAGAAACATCACAGCCATGTAACATATCACAAGCATTACTCATGTGTTTATATCAGTTCTGATGAACCTAACTACTACACTTCCAGTATTATAAAAAAATAGCAAAGCAATTATCTATAGTGCATAATACCTGATAATAACAATAGATTACTCTTAGTCAAGTTGACCTGTGTCATCTAAGATATGCTACATGGTCTCACTGGTCTCACAACTGAGTAACTACCTTGCAATATTTCAGAATGTATTGCCATTATTAAATGAAACATGACTATATTTTAACAGATTTGACTTATTTTATTTTTAATGTATTTAAAATTTTAATACATGTATCAAATATATATACATATATATGATAGAGTATGATTTTTACATATGAATACAGCACACAGTGATCAAATCTGACCATCTTTTTAAATTAAAATGATTGATTATTAATGTCTGTACTTTAATTTTCAAAGGGCATTTAAGAAGTAATTCATAATCCATATAACTTTTGGTGCTTGGTTGTTGAGAAGATATTTAATTTGCCTATGAACATTTTTACTTTTTCTACATTCTTGTTTGAATGTTAGAAAAAATTTACCCAAATTTTGTTAAGAGAAGAGTAATTCAAGAGAGCTTTGGGTGCCTGGAACAACATGCACAACATGTATCAACTGCAAGTCAGAGAGGCTAGCATCGGGCGCAGATCCAGAGTATGGCATTAGTAATTTTCAGCGGTTTCATGCAGCACTGTGAGGACTTAGACATAAATTTTTTCTTACTATAACTCAAAATTTATTGAAATCATGGTATCAAGTAGTATTACTTGACAGAATTATAAGTTATTTTTATAATTTTTGTTCTTCATAACTGATTTGCAGTTTCCAGCTGGCCTTAGTGAGTTGAAATGTCTGTAAAAAAATCACTTAAAAATTAAGGGCCAGTGAGATAGCTTAGCAGACTAAGTGCCAACTTTGGCAAGTACAGGGATCAGGGTTCAGTCCCCAGTCCCACATGCCACCCCCCAAGGCATGCTGAGTCTGCTACTGAGTCTGAGTGTGGTGGCCTATGCCTATAATCTCAGTGCTGGGGAGGCGATCACTATGAGTCTGAGCTATTTAGTGAGAATCTGTACCAAATATATATAAAAAAAAAAACTGGAAAATGAAAATTAAGATAATATACATTAAATAATATTCCTCTTATGAGTTAAAGAGGAGAAAATATTTTAGAAGTTGGCACCTTCAGAATAAGGAAGTATAGAAGAAAATACACCAAAATATTAACAGTGGCTATCAGGATTAAAGTTATTAAAATATGTTATACTTGTCTGTATGTTCTAAAATTTCTAATTTTAGCATGTGTTGAATTTATCATTAGAGCAAAAGATCCTTAAAAAAATTTCTGAGAACCATATGTACCTTTCTTCTTTTATCAAGCTTCTTGTTCCTTTCCTTTTACACCATAAGAGCAGATAAAAAGTTTTTATCTGTTACTATATAGTGTTGTTATATTAAAGCAAAATGCAGCACAAAATTACAATTACAGACACCATTTAAGAAAGTAGACAAAATCACTCAAGTAAAGTTACTCATGCCAGGGAAAGATGTTGCCAGCCTGTTTATTCAACCCACTCTTTCACTGGAAGCAAAGTTGTGAAAGCCTAGATTTTTCAGAGCTCAAACTAACAATTGGAAATAGTTGCCTTTTTATTAAAACAAAAGCAATTTTGTTAATTTTTCTTCCTAACACGTAATCACACCAGGCTCTAGTGATATGAGTGCAAGGTAAGAATAGAGGAACCAATTTAGAGCATGGAATGTTCCAGAAAGATAAAGTAGATTTGGTTGTGATACAGGGAAGTAAAACTCCCAACCTGACCTTGATGAGTTCCTGTTCTCTAAAACCAAAGAATGAATTTTAGGAACAAACGGAGGTTGAGGAAAAAACTTTATTGGATAGAAAAGCTTCTGTCGGAGAGGGACAGAAGGGGTTCCCGAGCGGGTTGCCCAGGAAGCTGCCTCTTTTAGGGACTTTTATAGGGCAAAACCATGTGGAACTAAGGTAGAGAAGGGGTCTCGCTTAGGCGGTTGTGGGGTGGGACAAAACTACAGTCAACCAATGGGATTACAAGCACCATTGCTCAGGTAAAGTTGATTAGGTCCAGGACCAAATGAGGAAGGGGGTCACATAGTAAGCAGGCATAAATACAGGACAGGGTCTCTTCCTGTTGGGGTTTGGGATAGTGAATCACTTGGGTCTTTTCAGGTGATTGTTACCTATTTAGACTATCAATCCCTCGTGTTACTCTTTTAGCATTTGTTTGGCCTTTAGGTCTGGTTCACAGCAGGAGCCTCAGTCATTCCCGAGTTGCTGGCATCTTATTTCCTTTAATATTTTTTTCGAGGGCCTGGCTCTACCTGACTGCCTAAAAATATTTTTAACTCCGCTGCCTACAACACTTGGAGCCCCACAATGGAGGGGTTGTGCCTGACTGAGAATTAGTCAGTGTGTCTAATGTACTAAAAATAGGTTCATAGAATAAAGAAGGTCTGTATCCAACAAGCTTCACTGACTTAGTCTGCCAGCTGATACAGCTTCAGGGGCCAGAGGGATAGGTAAGTTGTGCAGGCCTACATGATGATATCCTCCAAATACCCAGAAGGTACAGATAATCACCCCTCCTCAGTGTTTTGTAATCTGTTCACTCATGCTTAAATTGCATGACTTAAAACTAACCAGTTTATTACGGGCTGACAGTAAAAGATAGGTCTTTGAAAGAATGAATAAACTCTGAGTTTGGGGAGCAAAGCAATGTGATCTTATAGTTGGAAGACACAATACGGAATTCTTAAAGGGATAAAGTCAAAATACCAAAAAAAAAAAAAAAAAAAAAAAATTGATACCTGATGCCTGACTTAGATCATTAAAGCTAAAAAACATAATTACTGCCTTCTGGGGCAATGAAAGGCTGTGTACTAGATGTGAATAGAAAATCCTATGTCTCCAGGGCTCTGGCAAGGTAATGTAAATGTGTGAGTGAGTTGTGTGGCTCCTTTTCTTTTCAACTGTTCACAAGTCTGTCCTTCTCCTCTGTCCTCAATGGCCCCTATACCCCTGCAATCTCCCGTTCTTGCTGCTAGCCACCAACAGCGCTTGGTTTCCCTAAAAGCTCTCTTTAGCCTTCTATAAAATCAAGGAAGTTTTTAGACATTTACTTTGTTTCTTTTAATTATTCTAGTTTTATTTATTTATTGTTAACATTTGAATAAAGGTGTTTTCACCCTTAATACTTATTCATTTTTCTCTAGAATTTCTTTTATATATATGTTATTTGGGCTAAGGAAATAGCTTGGTGGTATAAGCACATGCCTGGCAAGAGCATAGCCTAGTTTGATCTCCAGTACCACATGCTGTGTGGCCACTGAAACTGGGCTTGGGGGCAAATGCCTCTAAACCTAGCACTGGAGAGGCTGGCGAAGAAGAATCACTGTGAGTCCGAGCTGTGTAGCAAGACCTTATACCAAATAAATAAATAAAAGATTACAAGAAAATTTAAATAAATATGTTGTTTTGTCACCTCATTTTTATTTCTTGCTTCATAGAATTCATGTAATTTTTCTGTCCTGTACTTATATACTATCTCTAAATTAGTTCAAAGCAAAACTATTAATAAGAGCAATCTTTTTTTAAAGACTTAAATGTTTAAATAAGATAAGAGGCATCTAAGCTATTATATAACATTTCACATATTCCTACAAAGTAACAGACTTACTTACATTTGAGTTTTATAAAATAAAATAGACATTTTAAAGATTAAATAACAAATTCAGAATAGGTGGAATATATGTCTATTAATTTTATAGCTCAATTTTCTACATCTTCATCTATCTTTCTTGGGCTTTTGCACAAAATTCCCCACCAGTGCAGTACTTAATGGTGCTGAGCAGTAATGATTTTAGAATCCTATCATGTCAGCTATCATATATGGTGACCAATGTGGCAGCTAAAAGGCTGGGCCTGCTAATGCTCCTTGTAATGACTTCAATCTTCTTAGGAAGGTGAAGTTCTAATATTTATTTATTCTCAAGGTCATTGATTGAGTCCCCAATTTTTAAAGTATTCTTGCAAATCTAGTGCTTAAAATTATTTCTTAAAAAAGTAACATAATTATAAAAGTATACTTAATAACATACTTGAGAAAAAAACACACATGATTAAAGATAATTACATGTATATTCTACATAGATATATAATCATTTATATTGTAATTATGTGTGAATCTGGGAATTCTGACTTTGCTTTCATGATGTTTCACTGCCTAAAACAGTATTTGATGCAGTCTCCCCTTTTCTCCTTTTGTCTCTTCCTTTCTTTTCTTAATTCTTCTTATTATGGCCTGCAAGGTAGCTGAACAGATACCATTCTGAACTATAATAGCAAACTATTATTATTATTATTAAATTATTACATCACAATGGTCATGAAGAAAAGAAATTCTGGAGCAAAATGAATAGGTATTAAGGATGAAAACTCCTTTATTCAAATGTTAATAAATAAATAAAACTAGAGGGAAGAAGGCCAGGGACTGATGCACTTTGCAGGGGCCCTTCTAATCCAATAACCTCCCCAAACACCAAATTTGACATTCTAGCTTTGATAAGAACATGGGTTTTACTTAAACTTTGTGTTTCAGCTTGCTTCCTTTGTCACTGCTCCAGTGAAGAGTGAAAGGGACCCTGCCTTGTGTGCCACCTGAGAGTAGAAGCTCCCATTTTCCACTTGATCTCCATTCATTTCTGCAAAACATAGGCTGCTTGCTACAGCTGATAAGCGTGGAGTCCAGTTCCCTTTGAGCACCCACTGAAAGCTCCCTGGTTGAGAAGAGTAGGAATGCCTTGTTCCTGTTCTCCCATGACTCCACTGACACCTCTGTACAGGGGGCAGAGGGATTTAACTGTAGTAGTATTTTCAGTCGCTCTGAAAGGGAAGGACCATTGCCTAATGAGGATGAGAATTCTGCCTCCCCCCTGGATCTTTTTCTGATACCAAGCTTCTGGCAACATTCAGGCACCTTGTTGGAGCCTAGCAAGGGTGTAAGCTCCCACGTTCCTCTCAACCCTCCAGAGAGGGCTGGAGCTCTAGTTTTTCATGTTGTTTGGCTGGGTAGTGTGATTATTACATAAAAGTGTCCTATTATTGTAATCTCTCCTGATCCTTTTGCTAACAACAGGAGACTGTTTTGTGTGTTTTACTCTATCTTTCCCATCTCTTCTTTCTCCATTACCTCTCTCATATTTCCCCCGTCACTTTCTATTCATTGCTCTCCCTCTGTGTAACTCTTTCTTGCAGAGATAGTATGCTTTTTGCAGCTGCTATATTTGAATTTCAGTCTCCAGATTCATTGGCCTCTGTCTGGTGCTTGCCCCAGCTACACTGGGGATGTTCAGACCTTTGATCTAGGATTTAGTTCACAGCATTCATTTCTCTATTCTGAGGCATCTGCTTTCTTTGCTTCCTGCTCCTTGAACTGGCTTCCTTGTCTTTCTGGCTTGCATATGACCATAGTGGAACTTTTGTGCTTCTGTGATTATATGCATCATTCTAATAATTCCTCTCTTACATGCATATTCTATTTGTTCTCTCTGAAGAACACTATCCATACATAATTATTTCATATATTATGTCTTAATCTTTAGTAGTATGTAGCATAAAAAAGGAAAAAAATATATGGCTGTCTTATTTTCTTGCAAATGGAAATCTTCCTATAGGATTTTCCTTTCATTTTAAAAAATGCTTAATAGGTGTGTTGTTGAACTGCATCCCTTTTATTTAGCTATCATTATAATAATACTATAATAAAACCATCCCTAAATTGAGGACCTTAAAAAGTTCACATACCTTCAGATTGACTGTATGCATATTGGTTGGCCAATGCTAATTTCCAGATTGTAAGATCTTACATGCTATTTGAGAAACTGTAGAAAGCACATGTCTCCCTTTCTTGCAGCAGTAGGTCCTGGGGTATGCAGAGTGCTTCATGTATCTCATTCTAGAGATCAGCCAAAAGAACAGAAATTACTGAAGGCACATTCTTTCCATGGTGCATCATCATCTTATGAAACCCTGCAAGACAACCAAAGCCTCTGATTGTGCATTATTTACTACATTTCATTGGCATAAAGGAATCACATGGACAAACCCAAAACCAGTCTGACAAGAAGTGTACCCTACATACAATGGGAAACAAGGAGTCATGATTGCAGTGTTATCATCTCTTTTGACAACTTTCAAGTGATGAAGGTGAGGAAAGGCGGCTCATATGCCTCTATCTCACAGGCACTTTGCAAATGTATCAGGATCTTTTCTCTTTTTCAAGCTTAATTATTTAAAATACTATGCCAGTTTTCTTATCTTAGCACCTGAATTAACCACTTGCTGGCTGTTTTCTGACCTTTACTTTCATGTCTAGTCTCAGAACATCTTAGAGATTTGCTGTCTGCAGATGCTATTGCTGAGTGAAAGCACTGTGTTTTTCCTGCCTCTCTATGCATTTAAATAAAAAAAAGTTCTACTAATGTTTCTTGGCACATATAAGAGTGTATACATGTGCATTTAGCAATTGTCCCTGTAGCAGGTCTGTTTTTTTGTTTATGTTATTTTATTTATTTATTGTGCTTAGGACAGGGTGTCCATGGTGTACAGGGTCTCACAGTGTAGATCCTACTCACAGTAATCTGCCCATTTACAGCCTCTCAAGTGCTGGGATTACAGGGACGCGCCACCACGCCCAGTCTCAATCACGCCCCAGGGGGCTGGGCCAGCATGCAAGCCTGGGGATCGAAATTCTGGCCCTCGTCCACTGAGCTATTTGGCCAGCCCTCACAGTTCCGTTTTTTGAAGCTTTCATTATTTTTTTCTTTAATCATTAAAGAAATACTGTGATCAGGATGTTCTTCTCTGAAGAACCTGCCACAGTACATTTATCCACATGTTTGAGATGAGAACTTTGTAAACCTATGGAAATATACTGTTTTTGGTGCATATGAGGATTGCTGGAATGCTTTTATTTGATGACAAAAAGATTTCTTCTAGAATCCTTATACCAAAATTTATTTCTTGTGTTCTTGCACATCTCCTATTGTTATTCCATTAATTCCAAATGTTCAAAAGATTTTTTTCTATTCTTTCCCAATAAAATTAATATACAAAATAAAAACAAAAAGAAATTAAAAAAACAAATATTATCCTAAAAAAAGATTTTTTCTAATTTGAGATGCTGTAACATCAAAAGATGCAGGAAAGCAGAAAACCTGGCACTTAACTTTGCCTCTTGTTTTACCTAGGTGTTTCCATTGACACGTCAAGAGCCTTTGCAAGGTTATTTCTCCTGAGGTACAGTGAGCTGAGAATACTGACTTTACTAGATTATTAAGAAGGTTGCGTGAGATTGTGCATTTTAAAAATATATTTTAATTTTTATCAGACATTGATCATTCATATAATCCATGGCTGCATACAATGTCAACCACCCTCTACTTAACCCTATACTCATACCTTTTAAAGTATAGTAATCAGTATTATACTTTCACCTTAATTTTTTAAAGTTTCCATATACAAGAGAGAACATATGGTGTTTGACTTTCTGTGTCCAGCTTATCTCACTTAACATGATGTCCATCAGTTCTATCCATTTTATATAAATTATAAGATTTCATTCTTTATGACTAATAGCCTGTTGTGCTCTAAACATATGATTCTCAGACTGGGCGTGGTAGTGCATGTCTGTAATCCCAGTATAGTGAAGATGAAAATAGTAGGATCACTATAGGTCTGAGCTACATAGTGAAACCCTGTACCAAATATATAAACATACAGGTCTCTCTTCGTTATGCTGATTTTATTTCCTTAGGATATACCCAGGAATGAGATAGCTGGATAATATGTTCATCCTATTTTATAATTTTTATTTGTTTGATTTTTTTTTAGAAACATCATTCAGGTACTGTATAAGAATTCCTTTTTCTCCACATACTAACACAAGATAATGTATTCTCATTTTTGTTTTTTACTATTTAGATGACTAAGGATTTGAACATATTTGTCCATTTGTCTTCTATCAAATGACAGTTTACATCATTTGTACATTTAGTTGTATTATGTTTTAAAAATTGCTCAGGGCTTTTAGTTCTTTATGTATTCTGTATTTTTGTACATTAAAGTGAATAGCAGGTGAATATTTTTTCCTGTTTTATACACTGGCTCATCAGTCTATTGTATCTGTTGCTGTGAAGAAGATTTTAGCGAAGTTAAATTTCATCTAACAAAGTTTGTTTTTGTTTCCTATTTCTTGGTGTCTATCCAGAAAGTTAATACATGTCCTGATATCTTGGAAAGTCATTTCTCCTTCATTGATGCAGGATAGCCTGGATTGTATGCTACTATAGTAGTCTTTGTTGGAAGATATTATCTTTGAGCATTTGGACTCATTACATGCAGTATTCTCCTGGCCTATAGTGCTTCTGCTGAGAAGTCTGTTAGTTTAATGGGGCTGAGCTGAAAATGTGACTTGGCATTTTTTCTAACAATTTTAAAAGTTCTTTTTCCTGTCCTTTTGAAAGTTTGATAATAACATGATGTATTAGAAGTATTTTCTTGTAATGTCTATTTGGGATTGTATAAGTTATCCAAAATCTTCATTGCCTTCGGGTGTTTCAAAGATGTGAATATGGTGTCCAAAAGGTCTAGAATTTTTCTCTTTTTGTTTTTGTATTGGATGAGATTCTCTTTTTCTTTCCCCTTTATGTAATTGGAATATTTCATGATTCATCTTAACTCTGAGGTATTCCATATTCCCTTTGATCTATGTTGCTAGAACTGTAAACTGATTTTTCTCGTTTCATTTACTCCTAATTTCACACGTTTATTTTGTTTTTCAAAATCTTTCATTGCTGGGACCTTGGACATGACTCAGTGGAATAAGTGCTTCCCTGGCAAGCACAAGGGCATGAGGTCAATCCAGGGTTCCGCAAAAAAACAGACATAAACATTTCATTGCTGTACTTCACATTCAATACTACATTGTTTCCTTAATTTCATTTATCTGTGTACATTTTTTCTCATTTAGTGATTAGTAATTATTCTTTGAAGTTCTTTCTTGGGCATTTCATCCACTTTAAATTTTAGCTGATTAAGTGATTCTATGACTTACAGGAAAATCTTCTTAGTAAATAGACTTCTGCTGACCACACTTCTTGAGATACAGTTTATTATGTAATGTTGGCTTCGTTTCTAGCTGAGCACCATAGGATAGTCTCCCTGAAGCTTATTTGGCTGAGATTAGTAAATTTGGGTATGAGGTGTACATGGGAGATTCTGAGAGACCATCTCCCTGTGAGCCAAATAACTGGGTACACTTTAGCAGTTCAGGCTAGGGTGAAGTACACAGGGTTGTGCAGGTATACACTGCGTTGCTGTTCCTACAATGGGAGTGATGACTACCATCAGTCGTAGGGGTTTCCTCAAACACTGTTCTAAATGACTCACTTTTAAGAGTATCTGGAAGTGGCTGCTTCAGTATTGGTAAAGGAGCTAAAGCACTTTTCCTCCAACTAAAAAGTGGGGAGGCACAGGCATTTTGTGAAAAGAAATAATCACAGGCCACAACACCCACTGTGTGTTGAACATACTCAATTCTGAGAGCAATGCATTGTTACACAAATGTCAAGGCAGCTGGTGATGGCAATGTTATGGAAGCCACAGCTGTTGTGTTCCTTTCTGTTCTTCTACTGCTACTGTTGCAAATGAGCAGGACCTCTCCAGGCCCCTGATCATGCAGATGTGTTAATAGGTAGAACTTTTATTCTCCTGACCACTTCAACTGAAATATAACTGGAAGTAAGCAGTAGGAGGCATATCTGGAACATCGTGAGGTTCTTTCCCAAACTCCTTTTGCTATATGTCCTGAAAGTAAAGTGACATTCAGAACCATTATGTTGCTGAGGTCACCTCAGCATGACCTTGTGGGTAACAAAGCATAGGAGTGATATTTTCTCCCACCTATTAATAGGTGCCTTAGGGCCGGACGCTCAGGGACTAAAGCGCCTGCTTAGGCAGAGTGCAGCAGCCAGCATTTGAGCCTCCATGTACCTTACCAGCCCTGCCCCCGGGTGCACTGATATGGTGATTCAGCCTGGGTGTGGTGGCACACACACCTGCAATTCCAGCGTTTGGGAACCTAAAAACAGGAGGATCATTGTGAGTCTAATCTACATAGTGAGATCCTGTAGACCCTGCAGATTCCTTGTGCATTGCAAACGGGAGGGATGGAGGGAACCATACAGACAGCTGCTTTCAGTCCTGGCACTGTTTTGGATGTGCTCATGACTGGCTATGTCCCTAGGCACCAAGTATGGCTTCCCGATCTTTTGTTCCCTGTGTCACATCCATTCCCTTCTATGTCACAGAGCCTCTCTCCTACAGTGTAGGGAACCCATAATGAGGACTCCATATAAATCTCAGGATACTTATCTAGGTGAGCTGCAAGCGCATGAATATTGTGAAAGTGCTTGCTTCCATGTGGTAAATGTACTATAAATTTAGAAGAGATTCGTTACCCTTTAGTCATCAAGTCTGGCCAAGAGTTTAGATGTATAACACATATAACCAAAATATCAGCATCAGAATGGATGCTGAGGTAGCTGATACCAGTGAGAGGTTGCCTTAGAAACTACGACTAGGAGCTTGTGGGTTAGCTCTGTTGATTAAAGCCCTTGCTTAGGGAAACCCAGTCAGGCACAGAGGACCACGGTTTGATCCCCAGCTCCACATGCCCTTAAGGCAGCCTGAGCCAGCCAAAAAAAGAAAAAGAAAAAAAAAGAAAGTCTAAGTAAATGTCTGTATCCAGTGCACGTGGCTTATTAGCATGGTTTGCTTTGGCTGCTGCTGGGACCTGTTCAGGATATAAAGTTGACGCTTTTCTGCTTCAGAATTGGAGACCTGGACTGTCATTTTAAGATGTCCGAGAAACCCAGGATACTTGGTCAAAGTGAACAACAGGTCATTGTCACCTTTATTTTTTTCTTTTTTTTTTTAAAGTGCTTCCTTTTTAATGAAACAAATCCAAAAGATGTACAGTCAGGCTCAAGTTGTGCAGTTCACAATCATGGAGAAAACAAACAAAACGACAAGAGTTTAGGACAGGGAGTTAACCCAACACCAGGCTGGACTTGCCACCAGGGGGATTTCTCCGGGAGGGCACGGGCTCTGGGGCCACAGGGCTGGGCACGGGCACGGCAGGCACAGGCTTTTCTTCACTTGGCCCCAGGCTGGCTTGCAAGTCTGTGTCCACACTTTCATGCATGTCACCTCCTCCCTTCAGATCAAAAAAGTCTCCAGCACTTCCTTCTGAGGAGTTCCTTCTCTGGGATCCAGATGACTCCACGTCTTCTCTGCCCCCACTAGACTTGGCACCTGCTGACTTGGCCCAAGAAGGGGGATTTTCTTCAGGTGTCCCAAAGATGCTGGAAGCCATTTTGTTCTTCCTCACAGGCTGTTCTGTGGGTTCATCAAAGCCTAATGAAAAATTGGATCCACCACCTGGAGGCCGCAAAACCCGGGAGCTATTCCTGCTGTTGGGGTTGACACCCTTGAAGGTGGTAGTGGTGGTCATGGCGCCGAGAAGCGAGGTAGGATGGTACAGCAGAACGATGAAGTGGTAAGACCAGAGATGTGCAGGGTTAGCTCCTAACACAAGACAAGCCACAGCCACAGAAACCTCCCCCCCCCCATTGTCACCTTTAATAGGAGAAACTAGGGCAGGCCTGATAGCTCAGCAGACTAAAGCACCTGTCTAGGCAAAGTGCCTCGGCCTGGGTTCAAACCCCACCCCAGTACAACACTGGACCCGCCGCTGGGAGCCCTGAGACAGTGATGAAGATTGGGCATGGTTGCACGTGCCTGTAATCCAAGTTCTTGGGAGGCTGAAAACAGAAGAATCTGCTGTAAAGGGTTAATGTGAAACTATTGTGATGAGTTAACATAAAACTAAATGTAAAAAATTACTTTGCTCGCCTTTTGTGACCCTGCTTCTTTATAAGATTGTAAGGAGGCTTGGTGTACTGTTGATAAATCATCAATAGTTTGAGAGTTATTAGAATAGGCTTAAAAAATAAATCAAAGTAAAGGTCAGAATGTTTCTAACTGTACAAAATTATCTGAAAAGTGTTGCTATGGTAATCAAGACTACTGTACACAGATGTACCTTAAACAAAAACTAAATAATGCTCCCTGAGTAATGGTCATGCTGTCCCTAAAGTACTGTTCTATATTAAATGACAAATTTGCTTGCCAAACAGGATGTGGTATCTATCTTTAAGCTCTCTATACTCCTAAAGCTTTTCACTGTTTGTCCTCCCCAGTGTGAATATGGTCAAGCAGTCCCAGGCTGGTAATAAAGATTCATAAAATTTAACATTTGGAGTTTGGTCTGGTTTCTATGTTGAGAACCCATAACAACTATGGGTCTGATCTATGTAGTGAGACCCTAAAGATCCTGTCCTATTTAAATACAGAAAAAAAAAGAGATAGAAACTATTCAGATATTTACTGGATTTGTGTGTATATATATATACACACTGGGTGAGGAGTCCTGGTATGGTGACCCACACCTATAATAACTATATATATATAGTTGTTGTTGTTATTTTTTGGTAGTTTTGAGACAGAATCTCACTGTGCACCTCAGCCTGGCCTTGAGACTGGTCTTAAACTCTCAGTGATTCTCCTGCCTCAGCCTACTGAGTGCTGGGATTACAGGCATGCACCATCATGGCTGGCTATTTGTCTATTTTAAATCAATTTTAGAAATCAAATTTAAAAGCATGCTTAATATAATATAGATCCTGAGACTACTCAGGGCAGTTGTTCATGGGAAGACTGAGTTAATAAGTTCCTATGGAGGACTGAATGAGCCTATTTACGTATTAAACTCATAATTTTCAAGGCCCCGAATATTCTCTTCATTGGCTTCAGTAAGTAATTCCTTGCGCAACATCTGACTCAACTCTGTTCAAGGAAGACACTTTTTGAATGATCTCTTTATTCCAATTTAAATAATTTAGCCTAATCCTTAAGGCAAAAGTCCCCATAAAAAGGTTTTTTAAATTTTTGTTTTGTTTTTAATCCTTAGTGACAAGTTTGCTTGCTACACAAGCAGGCCATACTTCTTGTTCTAAAATCATACTTGGGCTGGTGAGATAGCTCAGCAGAATAAGAGCCTGCTTAGGCAAGCACAGGGACTGGGTGAGGAGTCCTGGTATGGTGACCCACACCTATAATCCCTGCAATCCCAGGGCTGGGGAGACTAAAACAGAAAGATCACTGAGTCCAAGCCGCATAGCAAGACCCTATACCAAATAAATACAAAAGGAGATCCCTTTCTATAAAAAAAGAAAGGAAAAGAAAAACTCTTTCAATGTTCTGTTATAAAAAATTTAAGCAGGTTGGGCTCTCAAGAAGCAGAAATGGAAACATAAAATGCTTATAGTGGTTTATAGCCATGACAGAAATGGTGAGCAGGCATATTTTGTCAGAAGTATACCCATGACTTAAGATCAAAAAAACCTTGGCCAACAAATGGATAACTCTGGATTAGAGATTATCTGTCAGTGTTCCTCACTGGGTCAAATTAACCAGGCTTGTTTTCCTACCCCTACCTCATGTTATCAGTATGTGCAAGCTGCCCAGGAGGAATGTACCCTGGATGAGGCCCACTCTGATCGTGAAGAAGCGGAGAGCCACAGTCCATCTCTGACTAGACTCTACACAGCGGTGCAGCAGGGCCTCCTTGAGTGGGGCGGGGAATGTGGTAAAGGGAAGTCAGGGTAGCACTTCTCTAAATCTGCCACAGAAAATAACTATAGTCCTCTTATCCTGCCCAAAATTTTGTTGAAATGTATATGAAGGACCATAATGCAAGAATATCTTCTAAGAATAATTACTAGAATAACCTTGACTTTTATAATTGTGGAAAGATATAAATTTTTAAATTAAGCACAGTAAACAGCTTAGAAAGAAGGAGCACACCAAGTCTTATTGAAAAAAAGCTTCCCTAAAATGTAAATTGAAAACAAAAAGTCAGTCTAATTTCTTTAAAACAAAGCTCCTTTAATTGAAATGTGTATGGAGTCTTATGGAATACCTGAAAACAGTCATTATTTAGTCTTCCAGGGCATAATTATCCATCATAAAACCAAATTCAGTTTTGCACTGTTCTTTCAGAACAGTGTCAGAACACTTCTTTCAGAAGTGTCCACTAGGGAATAAAATGAGCATTTTTTAGCTATGAATCATTCACATAAATGGGAACATAGATGCCTGTCAATGATGATGGAGAAAAGAAATATATAAATACTGTGTATATATTGTATGACTGCTTCATGCAAAAGGATATGATGTGCGCATAAATAGGAATTAATTTTTATATATTTCTTCTTTGATTTCCCTCATTTTCCACAAAGTACTAGATACCTAGTATGGGAAAACTTCTTTAGACAAAGAAGTTTGAAATTTTTTCAAATTTGTTTTAGGGAATGGTTTACAGGGTGTTCAGAGTCTCACTACTAGATTGGGCTCATAGTGATCTGCCTGTTTACAGCCTCCCAAGAGCTGGGATTACAGGTGGGCACCACCACGAACAGTCTCAATGGCAGTCTCAGGGTGCCCTGGGGGCAGGGCCCACCAGGGGATCATCACCCCAGACCCCGTGCCTGCTTGCAGATGCCTTAATCTGCTGAGCTACTCCACTGGCCCTTCACATTAATTTTTGAATCATTATCACCCTATGGTTAACCAAATATGCCTTTATGTAATACCTATTTGAAAATGTACTCATTAGAATTACTTGTATAAACACACTGTGTATTTTTGGATAAAGTAAATACACTTGAAATGTCTCTGAGGAAACTCTTTATTCTGATTGTTGTTCTCAATAACTGATATTGGACAATTTTTTAAATAGTAGTTAGTTTAGGTAAGAGGAATGGAAAAGAAAGCAATGCAGTTATAATTTATATGTGTTTTCTGCCTTAGAACATGGGGTATGCATTACATTTGACAGATTCGTGGAAGTAGTTGAATGAAAGTAGAAAAAGAAATATGTTGACACACCTAGTTCAAACAAGAATAACAAAATAAGCAAGTAGAAACTTGTTCATTCCAAGACCTCATTAAAAAAGAGCACATTGGTGGTGAAAAGTTTTTTAACTAATCTTTCTTTTCTTGAGATCCACATATTGGATTTTCAAATAATGAAAAAGTACAAAATGAAGCAGTTTGTAGAGAAATATTTAATGATATAAGGATGTTTAGCATCTATCTGTAGCTGTGTCTTTTAACTTTCTGTGACTTAATTTGTTTATGTGTAAGAAGTTGTATTTTCTTGTGAGACAATGCACATAACCTATGTAATACAATGCACAGCACAAAATACGACTCAGTAAATGTAATTTTCTAAATGAAAACCATAATCAGATGTATAGTCTATGACTATATCCTAAACCAAATAGGCAGAAAACTTAGAGCAGTAAGATTCTTCCTGAGGTGAAATGGATAATTTTCTGTAGCATTGTTCTCTAGAAGCAGAAAAATATTTGCATTCTGATGTTGTATGATCTTAGGCTTAAGTGAGATAAATGTGTAGATCAGTTGGCTGCTGATACAGTACCTCACAAAGTAGCAATTTATTAATGGGGTCTCTGGGTCTGGTTTTGTATGTTGAGAAATGTGATTTTGTGAATATCAGAATATATAGTTATCTAGAATAGATTCATATTGAACAAAGTTACAAGAGACAGAAATCTAAATGGGGATGCTAATGTATTATTTCTCAAGTACTGAAATATTTGAATTCTTCATTGAGAGCTACTGAGCATGAATCACAAGTGAGACGGTGAAGAGAGAAGAAAAGAGTGTGGCTTCAAGAAGGAATGTACCTGAGACAGAGGGTGTTATCAAACTTTTCTATGATAAACTTAATCCAACTTTCTAATTATCTGAACATTTTTTCCTGCTAGAATCCTGGTCTTTCTCCTTTATGGAGGCTAAATGAAAATTGCTAAACCGGTATTCTTTTAAAATCTCCATAGATTACTCTTCTCTTCATATCATTATGGAAGATGGTATTTTTTCAAAGTTGGAAAAAGCAATCTCTTTATCTCATATGCTGCTCTTGATAGTGCTTCATTAAAAGGTACAGATGATATCCCCTTCTATTTGGATAGCGCTCTTAGGACTGTTCTATTAGATTATATCAGAAGGGGTACAGATTATATAATCTATTAGATTATATCATGTCTGGTTTAGGATTTAGTTTTTCATGGAATAGGAAGTTTCTGCTTCTTGACTCTTGAAACACTCACTTTCAAGATAGTCAGACACTGGTTATCATGGGATGTTGGGCTGCAGACTCAGATGAGCTCCCAGCCAAAAGTCATTGCAATTAATACCCCCATGGGTAAATCACCTGTATGCCCTGCCCAATACTGGGTGACTGCAGTGCTAGCTTCTTTACAGCAGCACACCTGTGAGGATCCCACCAAGAACTGTCTGGCTGAAGGCATTTAAGCCAAAGAACTCTGAGGAACAGCAAATTGTTTTAGGCCACTGAGCATGGGAATGACATATAATGCAGAATAGAGTCAAAGAACAATTATCCGCTGTTTCTCAATCAATGTGTTGTTTCGACTAGGTTAGCATATTTAATAAACTTACTTTTGTATTCAGCAATTCTTTGATTACCTTCCCAAGCCCTCTTTATTCTCACACACACACACACACACACACACACGCGCGCGCGCGCCTAGTCTATATCACGTACTCTTCTAGAAGTGATATGTTCCCTTAGTTTGACAAACTAGCTTATAAATGGAACAACAACTCCTTCATAGATCTTTTATTTTAGAGAAGAGAGGCAATAGAGAAGATAAATAATTTATAAGACCAATGAAAAAACAAAGGTTAAAATATACAATGTTGAAAGATGAACAGTACGTATGCTAAAATAAGAATCTTTTGAAATGCTTTTCACAGGAGTGATGTCAGTATTTTTATATTTAATAACATTATTCTGAGTACTGTTTGAGAATAGACGACAAAGGAGAAGAGTGTGGGACACCAGTGAGGAAGTTATGACACTGATGCAAATAAAAGATTATCCTGGTATTAAACTAGAGGGACATTTGGTGAGTATCAGGAGCCTGAGGTTATTGTTCCATTTATAAACTAATTTGTTAAACTGTAATTGTTTCATATTTTCTGGAAAAGAACATAAGACTTTTATTAAAGATGAAGGACTTTGTTACTTTCAGCACATGTTTCATTGGTTACACTTTTCTTGAGATGCCCTTTGAAAGAAATACAGACACCATTAGTGGGCATGTGCTACAGCTGAGGAAAACTGAGCTCAAGCAATTCATTGTTTTTTATAGTAGTCTGCAAAAACAACACTGCTCTTTGATGGAGGGTGACATTGCTCCATCTCTTGAGGTTGCTCCCTGCAAATATGATCGTGAGAAATGTCTTGAGTGAGAAGAGGTCAGGCCCTTAAATTCTTGCTCCATTTGGAAATAATATTATGGGACTCTCAGACAGTTTGCTTGGCAGGCTGAAGTAAAAAGTACTCTCTCTCTCTCTCTCTCTGTCTCTCTCTCTGTCTCTGTCTGTCTGTCTGTCTGTCTGTTTGTCTGTCTGTCTCTCTCCCGTTGTCAAGATCTCACTATACAGATCACACTGGCCTTGAGCTCACTATGTAACCCAGGCTGGCCTGAATTTGCAGCCATCCTCCTGCCTCAGCCTCTCTAGGGCTGAGGTTGTAGGCATGCACCACCATGCCAGGCTAAATTTTTTTGAAATTTTATTTAGGAACTATATCAATGAGAAAGTTTCAATTACTGATTAATAGGACAGTTTCAATAACTAATACATTGTATATTGTTATCTTTTTAGTGGTTATCCATAGTACAAGAAGCAGACAGTACATTTATCCAAACGCTATTAGTACTAATCTTTCTCCTCATTGAATTAAGCAAAAGTAACTGTGTATCTATCCCAACTATTCTGTATATACAAATACAAAATGGTCCTGCCTTTGTATCCCCTTTTTTGTTTAGTCATGTCAGAGATGGGTATTCCATTGGAATCTAAATACTATAGGTGACTAAATTCAGCAAAATAATCCAGCAATTCACAATAGTAATGGGTTATCCACAGAGGTTGTTGACTTGAGCCTTTCACAGCTCAGCATATTAATATGGCTTTACTTTATATATCTTGTTTTTATACTTTTCTGCTGGATGGTTTATACTTTTCTTGCTTTACCCTATATAACAAGAAATATAACTTTTGTATCTGATAAGGTCAGTCAAGTCCCCCCAGGATTTATCCTGCAGCCCTGTACTGCAGTTTGTAGATCCTTTGTCAGTGTCAGCCATTGCTTGACCAATTTGTTCTCTGTAAAAGCAGGCTAAAATTTCACACATGACTTAAAGTGCAGATTTTCCAGGTGCTTTTGTTTGTGAGTTTTTTTTCAGACTAGTTCAAATTATCATTAGTTTAATTTCCTTTTTTAGTTTATAATTTTTTTTTTGGTCTTTTTGAAACAGGGTCTCACCATGCAGTTCAGGCTGGCCTTAAGCTCACTTTGTAGCTCAGTCTGGTCTCGAACTCACAACAATCCTCCTGCCTCAGCCTCCTGAGTGCTGGGATTACAGGCATGTGCCACCACGCCTGGCTGGTTTATCATATTTTTTAAAAAAATTTCACCATGGACTACTAGTCATTTGTGATTTTCATAATAAACATTAGTTTAATTTATATTTTAAAATTCATTTTAATGAGCAATGAAACAGTTTCCAAACTGGATAGTAGGACACTTCCAATAATTAATACATTCTGCATTGTTGTCTTCAAATTAGTTATTCAGAGGACAAGATGCAGAGATGTTATCTTATCTAAAGTATATTAGTACAAACCTTTCTTCTCATTGAACTAAAAGTAGCAGTATGTCTATTCTAACTATTTTGTAGTGTGTGTGTGAATATATATATTCACACACACACTACAAAATGCTTCATTTATATTCCCCTTTTTGTTTAGTTTTGTCAGAGATGTGTATTCCATTGCGATTCAAATATTATAGATGTGTGAATTCAGCAAAATTATCTAATATAGACCAGTAGATCATAATAATAGTGGGTAATCCACAGCACTGACAACTCACTGGTTTAATTTCTTTGAGGATGATTTTATCAGCATGTATTTGAAGTTCTTTGTTTTGGCTCTCAGTGTACTTTGTATATCTCATCCTGTCAAAATTTAAGCTTCAAAAATCAAGTAGTCAAGATACAACCTGGTTGAAGATTCTCAGGTGAAAGAATAAACCAGATCTGATTATTTTGCGATACCTCAAGAATCTGCTGGCTTTAGAGGTAACGCACTATTTACCTGCATATTATAGCTTGTAAGAAGATGTATTGATTAAATTTTTCCAATAACAGTTCTCTCTTTTTAATGGCCACTAATTTTATCATCTAAAAATAACCATTATCAAACTACATTTTGTATTTGTGCAAATTTACATTACATTATTTTCTAACCTCACCAGGTATTAAAGAATTTAAAAAAATCAAATTTCTTATGGAACGCTTGCATTATCAGGACCAATTTTTACTTTATCAAAGAACCAAATGTACAAACCTGTTATTTAAAACACTTACTTTACATAAATATAATGAGGATAATATTAGTTCCGTGAAATATTTCAGTAAGCCAAGATATTTCTGGGTAGGTTTTTCAGTTCCCCAGATTACAATTATACTGATCAGTATAGAATAATTAAAACTCAAATGGCTGGAGTGTGATCTGTAGAAAGCCTAATTAAGATGCTTGAGTGAAATCTACTAATAAACCATGCTTCATGCTGTGTCCATCAACACTCACAATAGTCTTGAATTACTCAGTGTTTAGAATATAATATAAAGAATATCAATGTCCAGTTGTAGTCCTAGAAAACTGGATACAGTTGGTTTGAATGGGCTTAAGTATTAGCATTTTCTGAAAAATCTCTGTAAGTGAATTCAGTGTACAAATACTGATCTACATATTGAATTGAAAGAGACTTGTTTTGTCTCCTTTTTTCAATTGTTTTTCTCTTCTCAATTTGTTATACGGTTCTCTGGTTTTTTCTTTCTTCTTTCAACTGTGAATGTATATATCTGGAAATATGAATAACTGGTTGAAGACAACATTGTGCATTAAAACAAATACTGTGAAATTCGTATTACTTTGTTAAGTGAAATTCTGTATCACTTGAATTTTTTCTTGAAACACAAAAATAACCAAAAAGATAATTCTCCCCAAATCAGTGGATAATCTCCAGAATATAATGTCATTAGATATAGAGTCACACTGAATAAAGTTCCAATACTTGAAATTAAGAATTCTCATAGAAAGGCTATTCTTAAATACTCTGTCTTATCATCTCCTTTTAGAACTTTAATAAACTTTCCTCTTTTTCCCTTTCTGTGTATTCTAACCATCCAAATCTAAAACAAAATAAAATTCTAGCAAAGCAAAGCAAAACAAAACAAAACCTCTGCCTATACAAACTGTAGGATCTTCCCAAATTAATAGTGGTACCCAAAATTGATGAGGCTCAGGCTTCTCTACCACTTCTAACATAACTAAAATTGCTCCCAAACAACATGATAGTTCCTTGACTTAGAGAGATTCAATGCAAACTTTATGATTTCTGCAAGCTTTGAGAGAACAAAAATTCCTGTAGTACTTTCAAGGGTTGGGCTCATGTTGCCTTTGTCTATAATATGTGAAGGTCAGCCTGCAACCAGCCCTTTGGTGCTCACAGTCATTGTACAATCAATCCCTCCTACGGAATATTTCTGAAATTCATTACAGGTTGCTGATCACTCTAAGAAAGGCTGCTAATTGTTCCTTGCTACACAGTATGCCTTCCCTTTAAGAAGTTCTTACTCCCCTTTAAAAATTTCTTGTCCTACCTTAAAAAATCTTGTGATTTTGGAAAATAATTGTGTTCTTGAAGGAAATTCTGGTGACAGCTGTTATGACAATATAAACTATGTTAAATTCTTTGAACAAACATTGATACATGTTTTCCCCTTATATAAATAAATATTCTTCTCTCTTTATAATAGTTTGCAAACAAAGTCTTATATTTCTCTCTAAATTTAATATCCAGAATGTGAAACCAAGCTACCTGTCAAAATTCCAAGTCATGGAATTTGACTGATTGCATACAGGCAAATTAAAGTTCTTTGGAGTTTTATTTTCATTTTAACATAAAGCAAACTAACTTGATGTAGCCAATGTTGAAGTTGCGGTAAGATTAAGGCTAAAACTTGGTACCAGGTAGAAGTATTACTAGGCTTAGTATTTCCTGTTTTGTGATTTCTTGGGTTCTTTTAAGACTGAAATTCAATGATTATTTGAGTAAACCAGCCATTCAGTGATGAAAGAATTGACTACTCTGATAAATAGATTGTTTTGGTTAAAGATCTCATTTATGTCATGAACTATAAGGTTGAAGAATTTAAAATATAAATTGTGTACCCGTGATTGTGGTTGTGATTGTGGTTGCATCATTTTTTAAAATCTCCATCATCTGTAGGTAAGAGGAACTCTCATCCAAAGCCATGGCTTTCAACTTTAAACAAATTAAGCTGGAGATTTACGGAATCAAAACTTATGATTTTGGAAGTTGCTTGAAGAGTAGTGTTGTTAATGTATTGTGCTAAAAATATAGGTTCAGAAACCAGATCTCTAAGGATCAAATTTCAGTTACTGACTGCGTTACTTAATACACATGAACTTGGGGTATTCAGTCTCTAGTTGGAATAAAGATCTATAAAAGGAAGATAATGAAAATTTGTACCTCAGAGGGCATTAGCATGATTAAGTTAATGTATGTGGCTGCTCATTATGTTGTAAGAGCTAAATAAATGTTAGCTATTCTCATTAAGAAACTTCACTGACCAGGGTTGATACAAACTCAAATTTCAGTTTATGCAGGCAGAGTCTGATGCATAATATCTCATCACCTCTGTAACTAATAATGCCAATTTATAAAAGTGACACATTCTATTATCCTAGGCTGAAATGCAATCTCTTTTGTCATAGAAAATTTCCTCATGCCTACACTTTTTTTTTTTCTGGAGGATTAACCTACTTTAAATGAGTGAAAATTCTTAAGAAGACATCTGTTTTGTCTTACCTGTTATGTATGCCTTCATACTCACAGTATGTATACTTCTGTTTTCTAGACACAAATATAATAGATAATATTGTAGTTACATTTTACTCTGCATTAAGCATCTGGTGTCAACAGAAGAGACAAGGAAAATGTGATTGTACTGTCAGAGTTAATAATTCAGAAATATTAATCAGCTTTTATAATCATCTACAGTATATCATGCATAATTAGCCCTTGTGAATTATTCTCCCCAGTGTCACTTAGTGAATTTTGCAACTAGAATTTTAACCAAACCAAATAATTATTTGGTTGTGTGATACTTACTTCCTTCTAGTACTGCTTTGTAGAAATTAGTTTTAAGTATATACTTATGAGGTAAAGCTTAACCTCACCCTGACAGAGCATGGTTGAATGTTATCTTGGTGGGAAATGACCTAGTTCTTTGAAATAATGTCTTTACAGGTGGAATCACTGCAATAATATTCAAGTATGAACTTTCAAAGGGGATATACACAGCAGTCTCAGCATTTGTGGGAAAGGGTATTTTTATGTCACTGTTTATATCACCTTTGCCACACAGTAAGCAAGATCAAAGAGATAATATTTACCCAGATGTCCTGGTAGAAAGCAACTGCAGCCCTCTAAACCTCTTTTCAGGCAAAAATAAGATGAATGTTTGAAGTTAAATAAGTTCCCAGACTTACAGTCATGTTTTTGTTTAAAATCAATTATAATATTCAGCTTCCGCATGCTGTATTTTGTGGTCCAAAATGTAATTTTCTTTATTTTTGCAGAATTGCTTTAACTTCTACTGCACTGTCACATTTTACTATGCATTAAGCATCTGGTATCAATAGAGTAAACAGCGTAGAAAGCAGGATTATACTGTCAGACTTAATAATTCAGAAATATTAACCAGCTCTCATAATTATCAGTTCTCCACATGTAATTGGTCCTTGATGTACATTTTGTACTTCTGGGTAACTCTCTGCATAACAGTATAAGATAAGTTAGTTCCTAATCTTTCATGTAACTAACAGAGTTAATTTGGCTAAATGAAATCAATTCATCAGGTAGTAGTTTCTTGCTACTAAGACTTTCAAAAATTAGTGAAGCACAGAGGCTTGCACACATGTATACACACTCTACCAAACAGATATTTTAAAACAGCACAACATACTTATTGTACAGAGCAACAGATGAAGGAAGATATTTTGCTTAAGCAAAGCTATTTTGCCTCAAGCAAACTTGAGAAAGTAGGCAAGTAAGCCACGTTTTAGCCCTTGCCTGTAAAGTTAATATCTAGAGCTTGAGTTACTAATTAAAACATATTTGTCACACATAGTACTGCAGGACTTTTCAAATGTGCTTCGTACTTGGTCTCAAAAAGCTTCAGTGCAATTCTGGATAACATGTCACCGGGCTGAGGAGATAGTTCAGCAGAATAAGCACCCACCCAGCAGGTGCAAGATCCTGACTTTGATTTCTGGTACCAAAAGGAAAAAAAATGCCATTACTAGTGGAAGGCCAATGTGTGGGTCTTGAGGTGAACCGGTGAACTTTAGTCAGAAGTTCTCATCCTCATGAAATCCTTACCTGCATATTTCAGATTGAAAGACATCTACTCTGCTGATCCCTGAAAAATATCCCCATGCACACTTTCTTAATTTCCATTTTCATGCACTTCCTGCTTCCTATTTTCTTCCCTTGCTGTCAACTGCCTTTCTTGTGAGTGTCAACTGTATCTCTCTGCTAGTTTTATGAAGTGGACTTTGAAACAATAAAACAGGCTTTCTAAAACAATTACTAAGTAGTGTATTTAATTTAAAAGGTACTAACATTTACTATAAAGTAATAATTTCACCTGATTTTTCTTGCTAATTTGGTAACTGTGAGACAAATAAGATAGAGTACAGTAGTATTTTAGGTGTTTAGTCAGGGATACTAAGATGCTATTTTGTATGAAAATTTTTGTGGACTGTTTAAAGTATTTAATTTACTTATATACATAAGAATTTCTAATAAGTCACTGTATGCAATTGTTTTCAACAGTGATTGACCTCAAATTCTTTTTAAAAATGATCTTGAAGTATGAATATTTGCACTAATTTGGAGAAAGCTAGAAGAAAGATGGACACAGCTTTATACAACAATTTCAGGTTCACAAAGGAGTTGCCTCCACTTATTTAGTATAGATTCATTGATGGAATTTAAACAACTGGATAAAATTCAGAAATAATTTTCAGGTATTAAACATTTAAATTTTAATAAGACTTATAGAAATAATATAAGAAATGAAGATGAGTATATAATCAAATAATTTGAATTGGTATGTGAATTTAAGAGATTAGTCATGATTTTAAAAATCTTATATTCACATAATCATAAAGGTTACTAAAATAAACTAGACATCACATTTCCTTCTAATACTCAAATTTCTTAAGAGGTCTATCTTGCTTAAGACAGGGCTGGCCGACATGAACAGCTGGGTGAGTTTAGAAGAGGAAAGGGAACTCAGACCTTACTAAGTCCTTTTATTATTTTTGTACCAGGAAGAATTTCAAAATATGCAACAACAATCCACAGAATAGCACAACAAATCCAGTAGACCTAGAATGTGGACATCTGAGCACTAAGAACCTACTACCTATCCTGATTTTGAAGCATATCTCAAACCTAAGCTAATCTTCCTTTTAAATCTTTTAGAATGGGTCTCTCTAATATAAGGACTTTTGAAAACATACCTCAAAATTATTCCCATCTAGCAAATTAGTAATAATTTTATAATATTAAATGCTGACAATGTTTGAATTTTAAAACATTACAGATGGGTCTTAGGAAAAAGAAAAAGCAAATGCATATTATAGTAGAGAAAACACAATAGAAGGATGTGCTTATTCCACTGAGCCATCTCCCTGGCCCCTACTTTGTTTTCTGCAACATGAGTTGATAACATTTATCTTTCTTTTGTTTTAAGAATGAAATAAGACTTTATACAAAGAGAAGATGCCAGAAAAGGAAGACTTCTGGACCCAGATGGTGAAATGGTATGAACGTAGCTGTCTAACATTTTGGTGAATGATTCAATAAATGGCAGACATAATAATATTCTTATACCAAATGTGCTAATAAGCAAAAAAATTCAGCTGCATACAATCTTGTTTGAACACGAAATCTGATTCTACATATAGTAATAAATGTACTTATTCATTAATTTATTCATCAAATAGTCACGTTACTAACAGTTTTCTTTCTTTCTGTTTTTATTATTTGTTTTTGAAGAACCAAGGATTGAACTTATGCCTTTTTGCTTGCCAGGCAAGCACTTATTCTATTTAACTATCTCCCCAGTCCTTACTAACAATTTTCTAAATGCTAAAGTTATGCTAAGGTGAAAAAACAGGAAGTATTCAAAATAAAAACAAATCATATAGATTCACTATGTAATATTACTGGATCAACTGCTATGTACTACTTGCCAAAGATAAAGTCTCAGCCTACTATCATTTTTAGATATACTCTAATGGTAGAAATGTCAAAGAGAAGCCTTACTAGGGAAAATATGGTACTTCATGCAAATAAAATTGCTACCCTTCCAGGAGATTGAGAGAGTAAGGACTATGATACTAAGTCTTTACTTCTAGCATTTATTGTCCTTTCTGTGGGTCCACATGGTTATGAGTTCTGTTCATAGACATTACTATTCTTCCCCATAGCAGCTCCATCCAGCAGTAATTGTGCTACCAAGGGCAGTGTATGGGATTTCTCTTTTGCCTAGTTACCTACCTTGGCAGCAATCTGGGCGAATAGCACCAGATACTCTGTACCTTCTTGGCTGAGGCTGAGGGCAGTTGTGTAATTCTTCTATCAGATACCATTTTAAAACAAAGACCTAAGGTGAAATTTGGTTGATGCTAGAGACCCAAAGGTTCTAGGATAAATTTTAGAGTGCTAAAACTAAGGGTTTAGGGAGCAAGTGGATAAGTTACAGAAGCACATAGAAAAGGTGAATTGTCTTGAGAAGTATGAAAAATGTTAGGGAGGGAATGATTGCCAGGGTAGAATTCAACTTAAGGAGTCCTAGAGAAGGCCTGATGCTAAACTGTACACCTCCTGAAGTTCTCTCTCCCATGAGCTGTCTGTGAATGAAATCTTTGTTAGATGCCTTGACAGCCTGGCCAGATTTAATTGTATTTTTGCCTCCTTTTCTGATTTTACCCTATAAACTCTCCCTTTACTCTCTTGTTCTGACCTTCTGAGTCTCCTCTGACCTGCACTCTCCTCTCTAACAAGGTGACACTTGCTGTACCCACTGATTTTTAGAGCTTTCTACCCTGTATTTTATATGTAGTTCACTCTACAATTTCTTAGACTTCAGATTAACTTCCTCTACTTTAGCCCATGTGTCATTTTTCTTTTTTTTATGTATTTAGTACAGGGTCTGTAAGGACTCACTACACAAATTGAACTCAAAATGATCCTCCTGTTTTCAGCCTCCCAAACCCTGGGATTACAGGTCTGCACCACCACACCCAGTTTCAACTGCCATCTCAGCATGCCTGGGGAGTGGGGCCAACCAGGCATGCCTGGTGTTGAACCCTGGTCCCTGCATCTGCCTAAGCAGGCACTTTAATCTGCTGAGCTATCTGGCCAGCCCATCATTTTTCAAAATAAAACTTATCAACTTATGAAATTACTTTGTTTGTGAAATTACTAGCTCCTGCTAGTGAGCACCATGCCATGCTCGTACACATGCCAAATAAAATCAGAGTTTTCCAGTCCTACTCTAATTCCAACTCTAATATACAGAAAGGCGTTGGGCCTTGGTGGTCAATAGCCATTTCTTTGTGGATAAATACATGGTGGGTTTGCTGCTGAGACCAGTACTCTAGTTTGGTTTAGCTTTTTTTTTTCCCAGACAGTTGCAACTGTATTTCAGTCTTTTCAAAAAAGATCTGGGGCTCCATACTCTAGTACACCTCTGGGTTGGGTCCACTGCTCCAAGTCACAGGGATAGGGAGCCTCATACTCCCTTGGGTAACTCATTCAGCAACACTGAGACCCAGGACCAAAAGGGCAACAAAACAGGACCTCTTCCTCCACAGCTAGTGTCAGCTTCAGCTGTAGCATGATGGGAAACAATGGAACTCTTCCTTGAAGCAGGGCAGTGCTGAGAGGTGGTTGCCATACAGATTCCCTTATACTACCTTTCAGTCTCTGGAACTAGTTCAGTTGGCAGATGAGTTGGTTGACGCGCTCACCCAGATAGCCAGGTGAGCCAATCTCCTTGAGGAAGCCCGCTTTGTTCTTGGTAGCATGCCCAGCCACAGACAGGTGGAAAGGGCACAAGAAGCAGGCAATCTCCCGGAAATGCACTCCTGGGAGGGCAATTTCGTGAATGAGGTATTCCAGGCAAATGACACCAAACTTGCCCAGGTGCTTCTCACAGTGTTGTCCATCAGCAGGAAGGTCTTATGCTTGGCCTTGCCCTGTCCATGTTTCAAAATGAGTTCCCAGACAGACTTCAGGTTTGGAAATCCCCAGATCATCTAAGGCTCCACTATCCACAGCATTTTGAGATTTTGGGGGTGACTTTAACAAAGACACCATTGAACAACTTCTTCAGGTGAAGTCTTGCAATAGTCTTCTGTACTAGCGAGCTCACCCAGTCAATATTTTGGAGGCGGACAACAAAGGCCCAGGAATGTTCACCAGGTGCTTCCAAAGTGTGAAGTTTCACTTCTAGTTGTTTCATGCACATGTTGTCAAGCTGCTGCCACCAGGAATCATGAATGAAAGATTCCAGGTCCTTTCTTTCTTTGTCAAAAGTGCCTGCTTTGCCTAGGTGGCTTTGAGGGCTTGATAAACCTTCCTCTCTTTCAGGGAGATTTCCTGGAACCCAGGGAATGTTTTTTCTTTGCTCTTCTTCTGCCGTCTTTCCAGACAGCATAGTTTAGTTTTTATTCTTAGAACTTTTTAGATGTTTTAAGGAATGAGTTATTCAGTGATGTAAGCACAATGCACATCTTTTTTGTGACTCGCTTAATTCATTCCACTGGAAAGCTAATAAACAGAAAACTACTCTCAAGTTTTTTTCTTAAATTTTAAAAAACTTTTGTTTATTTATTTGGTACAAGGTCTCACTGTACAGCTTGGACTCATAGTGATCCTCTGTGTCAGCCTCCCCAGCACTGAGATAACAGATATGTATCGCCATGCTCACTTTAGGTGGCCAGCATGGTAAACCCTGGGTTCTGGGATCAGTACAGGATTGAATGCAGTACCAGGGATTGAACCAAAGTCCTTGTGCTTGCCAGGCAGACACTTAGACCACCAAGCTATCTCTCCAGCTCTTCTCTTGAGCATTGATTTTATAGTTTTTAATTATCTGTCTGTCTCCCTGTCTATAAGTCTAATTAAACATTAATTCAGAAGCCAAGATGAAACTATGTGCTTTGGATCTGCATTTTGAATGGCTGCAATATGGGTATAATCTTAAAGATCAATTTTGAGTTTACAAGGAAACTCATTTTTAGATACTTTGGGGATTTGGGCACCTTTTTTCCCTTCCTGTTCCTTAGGAAGTACATCAGAGAAGAGGCCAAAAGACTGATTATTTTAAAACATCATCAGCTGCCTATACATCATGCTTAATTTTTCTTAGTCATAAGCATAGTGCTAAGTGCTCTGAGCATCCAGATCCAAGCTTAGAACCTTACCCACTCACCTAGAAGTTCTATGCAGACATTTGTGCTTATGGGTGGTTAGTTAATTATTAGTTGAGATTTATCTAATTGGCAAATGTACTAATTAGAAAGGGATTTTAGTAAAAACATAACTCCAGAGAACTTTTTCAGCATTGTGAAATGAAATAGACTTTCACCTCCTCATTCCCCTCAGCAGAAACTGAGTCACATATATGTTTAGCTGTCCACTTTCTTTAATTCCTGTTAACTAATTGAATGTCAAGGAAAATATACTGAAATATATATACATATGAAATATATAAAAATGGAATTCATACTTCTAGCTATACATGGTTGTTGGCAAGAACCTTGTTAGCCTTTGAGGGACAACGACTTTTGATACAGTCACCAAGGGAGTTGGAGTATTTTGCTCATGCTTAGTCTTGCTATAGGTGTTTTTATTGTTCTCAGATCCATTGCACATTGAGATGTCAGTGGTGGAGGCTGATGACCTATGTAGGACTCTTTTCTATATTTCTCTTTTATATAGCTTTTTCTTTTTTTAAAGACCCATGCAGATGTAACTGTAAAATCTTTATTCTAATGAGAGAGCTGAGAGCTTGGGAGAACCCACCTGGAAAATCTACTCTGCCTTTATATATTTTTCTTACTTTTTTATAGAAAGCTCATCAAGTTTATAGGGCTAGGGAGGAATTAGATGAAATAAAAAACTAAAAATCGAGAAAATTGTAATAAAAATATCAGTTGACAAGGAAAGGTGAAAGAAAAATTGTAATAGGGTTCATTTTTTTGTTTGGTATAGCTAATATTGAAAAATCTGTGATTTACCATTGAAAGTAAATTCATTGTGAGGTGTGTTTGTATTAGATGTTCAGAAATCTAGCCTCAGTAACTGTGAAGCAGATTTCTTTTTCCTAATAAATAAGAATGAATGGAAAATACAGTGATGTTACTGTTTATAATCCACAGAACTAAAAAGCTGGAATTTAATGGCTTTTTGTTGCTGTGCTGTAGGATGACATACGTTCTTCTCTTGTGAATCTGAACTGTAAAAAAATCTGAGTTATTGCCTCCTAGGTAACTTTAGAAAAGTGAAAAACTTGAGAAAGAGATAATTCAGACCTACTATTTCAAGTTTTAAGATACTTGGGCAGTATTTTTAATTAACCAATCAATTTCTTCCTTCTTGTAGGTATTATTTTGGTTTCATAACATCTGGGTGTGAATCTTGATTTATCGCCTCTGAGTTAATTTTTTGGATTGTTGTGTTGCTGTTCCAAAATATTTTCTTCCATGTAAAAGAAATTTAATAAAGCTGACCTCAACAGTTTCAGTAAAGATTAAATTATCTATAACTTGCAAAAATTTATGTGATTTATTAAGTGCTTAATAACTGCCATCTGATGTATATATACATATGAATATTTTTTTGTAGTATTTATTTGTTTAAAAATACATATAATGACTCCCACACCTTCTTAGAATCAAGTGTATATAACTAGAAGTTCTTAAGATGTATAATAGATGTTATGGAGAAATTTGAAGGAGAAAAATTTTCCTCCAATTCTATGGAAAAATTTGGATTAACATATTTTCCTCTGAGGCCAAGATTTCCTGCTTCATCATATTAGTATGGGGCCAATGAATCACAAAATATAAGACCATTGGTCTACATAGGTAAGATGTAACAGATATTAGAGAGGATTCTATGAACTTCCTTTGAGCTCTGGATATAGAGAGAAGCTGATTAGCCCCAGACATCAGGGAAAATAGGTGACTTCATATGCCAAGAATTCATTTCCCACAATATAATGTTTATTATGAAATTTTATTTAGCAGTCAAAATTGCCTTCTCTTTCCCATTAAACAAGAGTGTTTGTCTCCTACTCATCCTGGTTCAACTCAAGTCATCAGTTTGAGGCACAAAGGCTCAGTTCTAGTTTTCTCTCATAATCATGTTTCCTCTATTTAAGGCTATTGCTTAGATTAAAACAGATTTTTAAAAACACTTTTGACCGCCTATTAATACAAATTAATATACTTGCCTTCAATAAAAATAGATATTTTGGATTTTAAAATTTTCTTGGCTGGCAAGATAGCTCAACAGTCTAAAAGGACTTGCTTAGAAAGCTTAGGCAAGCCTAGGACTGTGGTTCAATCCTCTGATACCATATGCTGCTCCAGCCCCAATCCTAGGGTAGTCAGAGCCAGCCAAAAACAAACAAACAAACACAAAAATACATATATGTAAAATTTTCTCATCATAGGCTTTACTGCCAGAGTTCTTCTAGCCTTGGCTGCCCATTCTCATCATGAGGATTACCAGGGAGACTTAACAGGGACCCTGTGGGAGTCTTGCGGAACTCTACCCTGCACTGACCCACCATCAAGAGAGCCTTGCAGAAATTTGCCTGAACTCATCATCATCTGATCTTCCTGCACTGTTGCTTTCCCTCATACCCTCAGTAAGGTGGAAGCCACATTGAACCCCACACAGCAGGAGTTTTGGTGTGCCGACCCTGCCCTCCCATTCTGCTGAGAGGCTGGCTTACCCACTCTTTGCATCCCTACCATGACTGCACAGTCAGGGAGAATACTGGGGGCTTCAAAAATGACAAAAGGAAGGAATAAAGGGCAATCTTCGACCTCTAGCCTACCCAAAACAAGTCCAGAAGACAAAGTCATAGAACTTTGAAGTCACACACATGAAATTTCTGAGATGATAGCCACTGGAGTAAAGAAAAACCTCCATTAGGCTATGGAGGACATCAGATCAGAAATAATCTCTCAGATAAAAAAAGAAAGTGATAATAACCATAAAAGAATTGCTTAATGTGTCTAACAAAGACAGAGATTTAAAAAATAGAAAGGAATAGGAAATGATGGAAATATTGAATCAACAGTGCAGAAAAAAAATGAGAATGCATGAAATGTATTCAAACAGATATCCAAAACATTAAAATTTCCATTGAAAGCTGGCAAAACTACTTGAAAAAAACAGAAGATAGAATTTCTGACCTTGAAGATACATTGCAGCTAGTGAACATGAAAGGAAAGCTGTCTTACAACTAACGAGAAGTGAAGAAATAACCATGCAATAACTACAAGATGATGGAAAGAAAAACAATATAAAGCAAAAAGGTATCAATGAAACAGCTAGAGTTAACATAAATGACATAAAAGGATATTTGGAGAAGTATTAGCAGAGAGAACCATCAAACAGAACATGCAATTAAGCAGAGGTGAAAGGTAGGGATATTACAGTAGGAAAACAATATGACAAAGGTAAGTCAATACACATCAGTTATAACTTTCAACATAAATGGCCTTAATTTGCCAACCAAGAGAAGCAGGCTGGAAGAGTGGATCAAGAAACAAAATCCAACAATATTCTGCAAAAAGAAACACATTTACCTCAAAAAGAAATTAATAGGGGCTGGCCAAATAGCTCAGCTGATTAAAGTACCTGCAAGCAGGCACAGGGACTGGAGGTTCCATACCTAGGCCTGCCATGCCAGCCTCTGACTCATGTAGCATGCTGAGATGGCAGTTTTTTGTTTGCTTTGTTTTTGGCAGGACCAAGGATTGAACTCAGGCCCTTGCACTTGCCAGGGAAGCGCTTATTCCACTGAGCCATCTCCCCAGTCTCTGAGGTGGCAGTTGAGACTGGACATGGTGGTGCATACCTGAAATCCAAGCACTTGGGAGGATGTAGACAGATGAGTCTGATCTAACACCCTGTAGACCCTTCCCTAAAATACAAAAAAAAAAAAAAAAAAAAAAAAAAA
>PVKA01023957.1:0-34896 GCA_004027165.1 Ctenomys sociabilis
TTTTTTTTTTTTTTTTTTTTTTTTTTTGTCTTTTTTGAGACAGGGTCTCACTATGCAGTTCAGGCTGGCCTTAAGCTCACTTTGTAGCTCAGGCTGGTCTCAAACTCACAACAATCCTCCTGCCTCAGCCTCCCAAGTGCTGGGATTACAGGCATGCGCCACCACGCCCGGCTTTCCTCTTTACTTTTAACTCCTTTCATCGAAAATAAAAATAATCTCTCCTATTCTTGTACCCCAGTAACCAGAAGAACTCTTTTATCTGTATTATAAAGTTTTGTCTCTGAAAAGTTTTAACAACTCCACTTAACTGGGCATGGTGAAACACAACTGTAATCCTAGCACTCTGGGAGGCTGAGGGGGAAAGGTAGCAGGTTCTAGCCCATCTGAGGCAACTTTCTGACTTAGCAAGTCTCAATACAAAAAAGGAAGCTGTGGGGCCAGGGAGATGGCTCAGTAGAATAGGTGCTTCCTTGGCAAGTGCAAGGGCCTGTTCAGTCCTGGGTCCTGCCAAAAAAAAAGGAAGCTGGGATGGAAAGACACTGGGTTTGATACCCAGTATGGGGCTGGAGCTGGGTGTACACAACTGATAGGGTTATTTTTGGTACTTGGAATTGAACTCAGGACCCCGTGTTTGCCAGGCAGGCACTGCTTCGCTGATGAGTCTAATTTTTTTCAACATTATGTAACATTTTAGGTTGTCTCAGTATAATTTGCTTTAACTCAGTGGTAAAGATGAGTTATCCATTGAGAGATCAGATTACCAACTGGGGCATGGGAAAAAGAGAATGGAAAAGCGAATTTTATTTTTGGGAAGATAGGGTCCATTATGTAGCTGAGGCTGGCCTTGAATTTGAGGTGATCCTTCTACTTCAGCCTCCTGTGCTGGGATTATAGGAATATGGTACTAAGCCTAGCATTAAAGTGTTTTTCTTTTCTTTTTTGGCAGAACCAGGAATTGAATTCAGGCCCTTGTGCTTGTCAGGCAAGCACTTATTCTACTGAGCCATCTCCTTGGCCCTAAAGTGAATTTCTAAAACATTTGGGTCAGGTTGGCAAAAGACTATGCCTAGGCTAGTCTCAGATCAACAGTTTTCTGTAGAACCCAAGTATGAACAGCAGTTTGCAACACCTAAAACAAATGTAATGTCCAAAATGAAACAAGTTTACATAAATTTCCAAAGTGTGATTAACAAAGTGTTCCTCTTAACACTGCTTGACTTTGCCTTCCCAATTTTCTCTAACTTACCCCAATTGGTTTCTGCTTCATTTATATTCAATCTTTTACTTACAAAAAATTTCAAGGCCTTAAGCTCTTACTTTGCATAGCACTAATGGAAGTCCAAATCACTAGCTGACAACCTTGCAAAAGAATGCTTTTTAACTTTTGGAAGTTTTATTCAGATGATCTGAGAGTCCTCTCTATGAGAAATTACTCTCCATAATGTGGGAGGTTTGAGATGTTAAGTGGGTTTGGGATGTAGCTCAGTGGTACAGCACGTCTCACATGTGCAAGGCCTTGGGTTGTAATCCCCAGTACCAAAAAGGAAAAAAAAAGGGGGGGAGTTATATAAAGTTGCAAACTAGATTGAGATTAATAAGGATCCCCCAAGCGGGTTGTGGTTGCACACACTGCTAACTGCAGCATTTGGGAGGCTGCAGCAGAACAGTTCAAGGCTAGACTACACTACAAGGCGAGAACCTATCTCAAAAAAGAACAAAAACAAAAATTAAGGATCCCCTGGCTAGAGAGAGAGCTCAGTGGCATAAGTGACTACTTGGCAAGTGCAAGGTCCCAAGTTTGATCCTTGGTAGGAGAAAATAAAAAATTAAAAAAAAAAAGTATCCTCTAAATTGATAGCTCTATAACCAGTGAAAAGCTCATGAGTCAATATTTAAGGCACCAAACATTCGATGTGGACCAGTGACTAGTTTTTTTGCAGTATGGGAGACTGAACACAGGCAATGCTGAGCTGTATCCCCAGTGCTCCTACTGCCTTACATTTTGGGATAAGGTCTTGTTAAGTTTCCTAGGCTGGTCTTAATTTTGTGATTCTCCTGCCTCAACTTCTGGAATAGCTGTGATTACAGCTGTGTACTGCCATACCCCCAAAGAACTCTGGTGTTAACCACACAAAAGAAGACCTGAAAAACTTTTTGATAAGGCCAGTACTGTCCCCTTTGCAAAAAAGGTAATCTATAGTCATCTGATGAAAGCTGGGAGCAAATGCTTTACTTACACAAGGACACTTTTTCACATATCAAAGGGAGTTACTTTTTCAAACAGATGATCTAAGAAGCTGCAGCTGTTTATTTCCATCACTAAAACTTTTTTTTTTTTTTGTATTTTAGGGAAGGGTCTACAGGGTATTCAGGGTCTCACTACTAGATTGGATTCATAGTGATCCACCCCTGTTTACAGCCTCCCAAGAGCTGGGATTATAGGTGCATGCCACCAAGCCCAGTTTCAATTGCATCAGCAGCAGGCTGGGGGATTGAACCCCCGGCCCCTGCTCCTGCTTATAAACACTTTAATCTGCCTTCCTATCACTACAACTTAAAACAGGTGAGGCAGATGTGTGGTGACCACTGTAAAAAACCCTGTATTTGTTCTCTCACACACCACCCTTATAGTGTCACATCGATTTCCCCTTTCCAGGTTGGAAGGTGCATCTTAGCAAAACTGTCTCTCACTAGCACCTTATTCATGATGCTGTCAGAACCATACACTTCCCTGTTCATATCCCAGCCCTCTATCCTTTTTTTTGTGGAACTGGAAATCAAACTCAGGATCTCCTGCTTGCCAGACAACAGCCCTCTATCCTGAAACAAACATACTGGGATTCAGGCAAACAAGAGAATACAGAATTCAGGCAAACAACAGAATTTGGGCCACAGTTCTTCACATTCTAACTTAAGGATCACACACACACACAGACACATAGACACACACACATACACATACAGTACTTAAAAATCACATCAAGGGTCGGTGAAATAGCTAAGTGGACAAAGCGCCTGCTTTGACAAGTGCAGGGAACAGGGTTTGCTCCCTGGTCCCGAATGCAGCAATGGCCCCGCCCCCAGGGCACACTGAGCTGGTGACAACAGTCTGGGCATGGTGGTGCACACCTATAATCCCAGTGCTGGGGAGGCCAAAAACAGGAGGATCACTACGAGTCCAATCTGGGTAGTGAGATTCTGTAACAAACACACAAATAAAAAAAAAAAAAATCACATTAAAATGAGTCTGTTGAGAATACCCATGGGAATAACAATGGCAAAGCAGGTAGAAGACAGCAGAAAAGATAACATGTACGGCCAGCCTGCTGCTCTCATGTCCCAGCCTGCATTCTTTGTCCCCATCAAAATGCCTGAGCAATATTTCCTTACCTTTTAAAACTGGAATAAGACAGATGAAAGCCCAATAAGGGTCTGATGTTTTCTCCTTGCCTTGTTAGGGAACACAGGATACATACCTTTTTTTTACTGAGACTAAGTTCTAAAGAACAAATAAAATCCAGAAAAAAGATGGATAAATTTATAGCTACTTTGAACAATATCCCCACCACAAATACCTTAAGAGTTTTGTAGTGAATCTCCAATTCGCTTTTATCCAATGAAATTATTGCCCATTATTTTGGAAGATAACACAATTACTAGTCCTAAAGAATAATCTTTTTATTGTCATGGTTTGCAAAAAGAAACCAGGGTGGACAGTTCAATGAAGGACACAGAGTGCGCCCTGTTTTAGGTTCCAAATTTCTTCTTTTTGATAGGTGGTGGGAGCTGAGCAATGATATCATCAAGGGGCCGTTCTACTGCCACAAGTGTCCTTTCATCCAAAAGATCCATGAAGAGTAAGGGCTGCAGAGAGATGACAATGATGCCGCCAAGAGGTTATGCTTCTGGACAAAGCTAAAAGCCTGTTTAAAGTTGAAGGATCTAAGCCTTACAATCTTTGCAACCCTCAGACTCTGAACAGTTGGAAAGATTGAGATCTTGTAACTGTGTTTGCTCAGAAGTACGTTTGTGGGACTTCTGAGTGGGGCCAGGCAGTTGTAGTTTTATGTACAGTGAAAACACTAGCCAGAATAGAGGTAATAAAAATATATTCAGTGACTTCCATTTGCTTGAAATTTATATTGTGGAACATTCTTCAGCTACACTGAAAATCTAGCTTCCAAACTAACAGCCCCCTACACACACACACATCTAAGATCAATATCATGTTCCACTACATAAGGCTTTCACTGAGTTAAGTATGATAATTGCAAGAACAATGAAATACAGATATATGTGACACACAACCTCAGGAAGGTCACTTATCTCTCACAAACCAGGTGTTCTGCTTATACAATGAAGGAGCTCTATTGTTGAGTTTATTCTATTATTATAACACAATCAACCATCTAGAATGTATTCTAAGATATTTTACCTTATATTTCTTAGAAATTTTAAAGGCATGGGCTGTGCGCCTCCGGAAAACATCCGATTCATTCGTAGGAGGAAGTGGATTGTAGAGTACTGTTTTGTCATTTGGAAGAGGCTAAAAAGGCAAGGACATACCATTTAAAGTGTTACCTTTATTGGGTTTCTATAGACCAAAAGACTGCAGCAGTTTTTTGGTCAACACCATCTTCCTACTATCATGTTACACATTCACTGCCTCCCTGAATTTTCCTTACTTCAGGAAGAGCTATAGCATTCCTCCAGCCACAGAGTTCCAGCCACAGAGTATGGTACTCTATGCCAACAAGAGCAAAGAACAGCTGGGGCCTCCAGTCAGCTTCGTCAGTAATGTTGTTTTTTTTTGTTTAAGTCTCTTTGAGACAGGGTCTTACTATGCAGTTTAGGCTGGCCTTATGCTCACTTTGTAGCTCAGGCTGATCTTGAACTCACAATAATCCTCCTGCCTCAGCCTCCCAAGTGTTGGGATTACAGGCCTGCGCCACCACGCCTGGCTAGTAACACTGTTTTAACTGAACAGGCACATGCAGAGCTCAGCCATGGCAGGATCTGTACTTTCTAGATGCTTCCTTAACCAGATCACAGAATGGCAAAGTGACTCAAATTTCTCCAAGTAAAACGTCAACAAAAATCACTTCTACTGTTGCCACTGACACTTAATGTAGCCTCTATGCAAACAAAGGGTAGTTCATCTCTGTCTTCCTTGGAAAATAGTACAGCCCAATAAGAGGAAGGGCTTGGGAAAAAGCAATCTGAGCTTACTTACAGTAGGCAATAGAGTGGGAGGGGCCCTTCCTGAATCCCTCATCTCACAGAAGGCACCTGTCAACCGGCTATGCTTCCCACACCCAAAGGATACAGGGCCCAAGAGATGAGTTTCAGTGACACATTCCTACACACATCTCCTTTAGAGCCATCTACTGCTTCCCCAAGCTCCTTTCCATCCCCACCTACGCAGACATACCCAAAGAACCAGTGTCAGTTTTAATTTAAGGTCAAAGTACATTGTAGGCAAGAGCAGGGCCCACAATGCTCCTTAGAAAGAAAATCCTTGCCCAGAAGACATATAAATTAGGAGTGAATCAAAGCAGCAGGAGGAAAAGAAGCTAGAATCTCAAACTAAAGAAAATATTCCCATCCCACCATATATATATACATACATACATACACACACACACATGCCCCCCCCTGTATTTTAGGGAAGGGTCTACAGGGTGTTTAGGGTCTCACTACTAGATTGAACTTGCAGTGATTCTCCTATTTACAACCTCCCAAGAGTTGGCATTACAGGCATGCGCCACCACATCCAATCTCAACTGCCATCTCAGCGGGCCCTGGGGGTGGGGCTGGCATGGCAGGCCTGGGGATGGAACCCCCAGCCCGTGCCTACTTGCAGGCACTTTAATCTGCTGAGCTATTTAGCTGGCCCTCATAATTATACAAAATGGAATTTTCAGGTTGAGTCAGGAGGATTGTTGTGAGTTTGAGACCAGCCTGAACTACAAAGTGAGCTTAAGGCCAGCCTGAACTGCATAGTGAGACCCTGTCTCAAAAAGAAAAAAAAAGACCAAAAAAAAAAAAAAGGTGATAGGGGCAGATTTTCCTGGCAGGACTGTTCTCAACTTACTAGCAACCAACTCCTCAAATCTGCAATATCTTCAGTCAAGGGGCACATTGGTCAAACATCTGTTTATATCTTCTTTCAGAAAACCACCTAAACAGTCACCCCAGGATTCAGAGTTGAAAGTGAGTTAGCCTAATTAGTGATATCCTGACAATGGTTACCTTAATGCTGACTTAATCACTTTTGTTGGCAAAGTCACAGCAGTGAAAATTAATATTCAAGGGTAGCCCCTTTTCTGAAAACCTCCTGAGTGGGAACACAAATAAGGGAATCTGTCAAACCAAAGCTCCTTTTTTCCAAAGAATATACTAGGAATCTTTATTCAGATTCTCCTTCCTCTATCTAATTAGGTAGATCCTCCCCTCTCCCCATACAAGAAATTTGCACATGCTAGGCAAATGCTCTATCACTGACATACCCAGCACTTTTTGTTTTGAGACTGGTTTTACTAAGTTGCCTAAGCTGATTTAAACCTGCAACCCTCCAGCCTCAGCCTCCCAATTATAGGTATACACCACTATGTCCGGCTAGTCAAGTTTTGAACTTGAAGATTTCTAAGCAGATGTGACAATACAGAACTCACCAATGACTTGTCAATGATGCAGAACATGTAGGTATCATGGAGGAGAATGTGCATTGGTCTCTTGGGATGAAAACTGATGTGTGTGATGGGAGTATCCCTTTGGAGCCAAAGATGGTGAAACCCCTGCTTTTGGACATTCCGGCTCCATTCTGTATACTGTTTGTCTGGGATGCTGTATTCAAATACCTAAGGAAAGACATGACACAGACAAAATGAAGGGCATTGCTTGTAAAGTCCAGAAGGGTCTTCCTTCTTGGGATTTTTACATCTGATCCCTAACCAGAAAATATCTAAACAAACTTTGACTATATCATATTCAGCTTTATAGTTCACTTATTTTAAAAACAACAAATAAGTAAATAAATTCAAAAGTTATGCAACATAAGAGAGAAGTTACCCTGCAATTTTGATGCCTTCTTCCACCAGATAAGAGCAACCTTTCATTTATTTATTTAGTTATTTTGGGGTACTGGGGATTGAACTCAGAATCCTGCACTTGCCAGGAAAGCACTTATTGTACTGAGCTGTCTCCCCAGCCCCCAATTTCTTATTTACATCTTTTTGAAGTATTTTACACCTGTAATATATACTCTCCTGCTTTTTCTGTCATTGTTGTTTTATAGGGTCTCACTATGTAAGGTTGCCTTTGAATTCTGGATCTTCCCACCCCAGTCATCTGACTGCTGACATTACAGGTATGCATCACCATGACCAGTTTGCATGCTATTTTGTATCAGTCTTTTTTCATACAGCCTTGTATTAGTATAGACACAGATCAGTTATGCCCCGTTTTCTGTTGTTTCACAAAAATCTTAGGTATTTTTAGGAGACATTATAGTTTTATTTCTGTAAAATTAAACTACAGTGTAGGGGCCAGGGAGATAGCTCAGTAGAATGTTTGCTGGCAAGCGCAAGGGCCTGAGTTCAATCCTTGGTTCAAAAAACCAGTGTAATTCAGGACATGTATACAGTGAACAGTGATCAAATAAGGCGATTAGCATTTGTATTCCCCAAATTTTATTATTTCTATGTATTGGAAACATCCAAACTCTTCTCTAATTGTTTTTGAAATACATAATTATCAACCATGCCCCTTTTGAAAAACACTTAACAATCTATTCACTTCACGACTGTATCTTTTATTACAAACAAGGCCACTGTGTATCTTTTGCACAAGTGAATGTTCATACATAATAACAACTCTTAGAACTGGAACTCTGTACAAAAGTATACATGGACTTCAAAGTTTTGAAAGTACGGACTGCCAAAATATCCTTCAAAGGGGATACACTAATTTATGCAATGTATTTGAGAGCTGTTTCCCAATGCCTTCACAGTACTGTGCATTATCTTTGATTTTGCTAATCTCATGGATACAAATACTTCTCATCACTTTAATGACACAATCACTTAAACAAGCAATTGCAGTAAAGGTATCAAGTAGACATTATCCTCACGTGTGACAAAGCAGAATGCAGCTTGGATAATCTCAAATCAATGAAGCACAGAAGAAAGACTTTATTTTTTCAATACAGTGTATGAGTGTGCATGTGAGTGTAAAAACTGCTCATCAAAGCAGTAAGCATCAAATATTTGCAAAGTATGCCACCTGAATCTGATTGCTGGATCAATTTAATCTTTTTTATAGAATATATAAGTGCTAATAATTTCATAATGTGTCTTTCTTCCATAATGTGTTCTATCCGTGAGGCTTTTTTTTTTTTTTGCAGAACCAGGGATTGAACTCAGGTTGTTGTGCTTGCCAGTCAAGCATTTATTCTACTGAGCCATTTCGCCGGGCCCTAGGTGAGGTATTTTAAAGATCTTCCTTTGACTACAATCTTCTTACAAATTAGCTTGGAACAAAATAGTAGATGAAGTTCTCATTTTACCTAAAATTAGGTACCTGATTTTACTAGAGCTTCATTTCCTCTATTAGAAAAGTGGAAGAGAGGGGATGGGGATATAGCCCAGCAGTGTACTGCTTGTCTGGCAAGTGTGAGATCATGAGTTTAATTCCGAGAACAACAACAAAAAAAAAAGTGTAGGAGAATATATATGTTCTTTTGGTTACATTCAAGTCTCAAAATCTTAGTATCCCATGGCCAGATTAATGCCCCATCTCTAGTGTAAACAAACAACGGTACGAGTAATTCAGAAACCCTCCATTTTCTCATGCATCTATGCTCTAGAATCCCACTGCATGAGCAGTGCCACAATAAACAGAAACAGCACTATGAGCCCAAGCCATGCACAGAAGAGTCCCTACACACAGAAGAAACTACCTGCATAACTCCCAGCACCTTTGGAAATAGCCCTTCTAAAACTGTCCATTATCTCAGGTTCCAAGTTACTATCTAGTGTAATGGAAAGCACCGGACTCTTTCTTACCTGCTGGTCAGAATGAGCAATGACAAGGTTGTTGGTATTGGGAGCAATGGCCAGAGCAGTCACTGGAAAATTGTAAGCAGGCACTGTGCAATGAAGCTGAGAAGAGATAACAGAGAGAACTCTATAGTTTATATTCCTTCAATAAAAATAGTAGGGGATAGGCCGGTAGTTATTATTATTGGCATTTTGCATGCATGATGTGTGGTGTTGAACCCGGGGCCTTGTTCATGCTAACCGGGTGTTACACACCGACCTCCACTTCCTGTCTCTAGTTCTGTTGTTTTTAAGTCTTTCTTTTGAACTCAGAAGAGTTCTAAGGAAGTCTCCATAAACTTCAGCCATCTCATTATGAGCTTCACTATCATTAAAAAAAAAAAAAGAATCAAGAGTGCTTAGAGGCACTAGCACCCGCCTTACAAGTGCAAGGTCTTGAGTTTGATTCTAGTACAAAAGAAAAAAAAAAAAAAAGGCCAGGGGAGACAGCACAGTAGAATAAGTGCTTGCCTCACAAGCCAAGAGCCTGACTTCAATTCCTGGTTTGCCCTCGCTGTTTTTGCTGTTCTGCACCATGAACTGTTACTTTCTGCCATGTGCCACTGTGCCTTGGATCCAGCCAAGTATGGACTGAAACCTTCAAAAACTGTGAGCACCTTTCCCTCTTTAAAAAAAAAAGATGCACGAGGTAAGAGGATCCCAAGTTTGAGTCCAGCCTGGACAATTCAATAACACTGTCTCAAAAAAATTAAAGGGCTAGGGATATAGCTCAGCGGTAGAGCATTTGCTTATCATACACAAGCTCCTGAGGTCAATCCCTAGCATAAAAACTAAAAATAATGGGGCTGGGGTATAGTTCAGTGGCATAAGTGCAAGGTCCCAAGTTTAAAGTACAAAAAAAAAAAAAAATCATATTTACTTATAAAACTGACAGAATAAGCTGGGTGGTGATGTACACTCGTAATCCCAGCACTCGGGAGGCTGAGACAGGAAGGATCATCATAGCAAGTTCAAGACCAGCCTGGGCTACCAAGGGAGCTCAAGGCCAAGATGAAGTGCATAGTGAGACCCTGTCTCAAAAAGACAAAACAAGTGACAGAATTAGCAGAAAAAAAATCATAAATAAGGTCTTCTCATCAGAGTAAATTTGTACTAATTAGTCATAAGTATGTTCTAATCAGGGAACCCATAATCTACTATGGGTTTAAAAGGAATTAATGCCTAGGGATAGACATTTATGTACAACTCCTATCTCAGTTTTACACAGGAACATTCTTTTTGAGGCTGAAACTCAGTACTTTTGGTACTATACTTTACTACTAAACCCATAAAAACACTTTCCTCTGCTAAGCGAGGTTCAAAGAACATTTAATACATGGTCCTACAACAATGTTGGTTTTTTTTTTTTGTGGAACTAGGGATTGAACTCAGGCCCTTGAACCATCTCCCTGGCCCCTCACAATATTTTAAAGACTAAGTAACATAGTAACAGGCAAAACTCAGGAAATGCTGAGTTTGTTGTCTACGAATTTAATACTTATTCCAAGTTTTGAGTAGCTATAACCTTTTATAATGAAGATCATTTATAAAGGATCATTTGTGACTAAATGTATGAATGACAAGTGTTATTACTGAGCAGCAAAAAATGTTTTCCCACTACTGTTTTCAAATACATGGCTGTTTAATTTAAAAATAGCCTCAGATTATAAGGCAAGTTGTGAAAGAAACATTGTAATTATCTCAAATTAGCTATTACATAAGAATTTTCCTTTACTCAAATATAGAAATAATCTAATGTGGATTCATTGCCTACAAATCCTTAAATTCAAATTTCTGTACCAATAGTTTACTGTGCTACTGACTGATTTTAATGTTGGAGTATAGATTTTCGGTTCCAAAGAAATAAAGAAGGAATCTGAGGAGACAAATTTGTTGGTTTATGTAGTTTTTAAAAGTCTAATAAATTTACAAGTCATTTCGATCTGCCTTGAATCTTTTCTCTCTGTTTTGAAATATAACATTGTATATTGCTATGTAGTGTAGGCTGGCCTTGAACTTACCATGTAGCCCCGGCTAGCCTCAAACTTGCAGAGATCATGCTGTTCGGTCTCCCGAGTGCTGGGATTATAAGTATGTTATAATTCAGTTCTGACTTGAATCTTTTTTTTTACTTTTTTATTTTTTTGCAGAACTGGGGATTGAACTCAGGTCCTTGCTCTTACTTTGAATCTTGTAACTACAATACTAATATCCCTTTGGGCAGCTATGAGATCCTATGCTCACCTTTAGGTGTTTTACGCTATACACATGGACTCCAGCACTGGTACCTGATGCAGCTAGCCAATTCCCATCTGGACTGACTGCTAAAAGACACATGGCCTCCACTGTTCCTGTAAGGGCAGAACAACAATTCAGACTACAAATTCAGTATCCACAGCCAGCACTTCCCTGAAGACAATGGTAGCAGACAATGAAAATCACAGTTTTGAATTACTGGCAAAATTGTACAAATTCATGTTGAGAATTGTGCAAATTATTTCTATATCTTAACCTTTAAAAAACTAGCCTACTAGCCTACTTTACAATGAAAGGCATCACTTACATAAGCTTGAATAAGACAATTTCTAATACTTTCAACATCAGGGTAGTATTTACCACTAAAATCTATATATTTGCTTCAAGCTCCTAAGTTGTTTTAACTTGAATAAAAGGGCACACAGCAATCTTGACAGACTTAAAAGAACATCTTTAGTTTGCTGCATGCCTGCTCTTTACTTAGCACTAAGGGGCATTGTACAGGCCACTATTATCATTGAAGAACTTTAAACCAATTTGATAATAGGAAGATACAGAACAATGAAAAGAATACAGACAGTGATGCTACATGGCAAAGTAAATGCTGTACATAACACACTCAAAAAATAAAATTTATAACAAGACATAAACCAACTGTTAAAGGATGGGTAGGAATGGCAGAAAGTTAGTCTAAATTTTGTAATTAAAAACATACAGGTATCAATAAATCCAATATACAGATACTAAACATAGGTTCTTCCTCCTTTTTTGAGTACCTACTTAGTTACGTTAGCTTAACATATCTAAATGCTAAAAATGTAGATTTCTTCTGTACAGGGCTAGTGTAGCTTATGAAAAATGACAATTAAAATGGAAAAGAGTTGCATTCCCATAGTGTTGGGAGTTTAAATGACAACAGAAGGGAAAGGCCCATGGGAAGTGTTCCCAACTACCAACTTCAACTGGATGTTAAGTTTAGGTCCACAATATTAACTACGCAATGCTTTGTACAGTAATACCTCTGTTCACAAATACTTCTATTTGCAATCAATTCAGCTCACAGACAAAAGCGTTCAGCAAAATTCTGTTTCCATTCGCAAAATCTGATGACAAACACAGCCATCTTCCCTAGACCTGTCTGTAAACCAAGGAACCATTGCACATATAATCATGCTCACTAATGCACACTCTCAAGGAATGTTTAAAAAGTCACAAATATTAAATGAATACAAGTAAAATCCACATACATTGGACAAAACCAAAATATTAAGCATAGTTATTTTTATTTGTAGGTGTCAGAATTATAGATCAGTTCTTACCTTACCAACAAAATTAGGAAAGACGACAGAACTCTGGCCCCCACATAGGAACTAAACACTCAGTGGAAAAAAAAGAGTATAGATGGGAAGATATTTCAGATCTCACAGACAGCGTCTTCATCTGCCAGACACCTCCTCCTCCCTTGAGCTGCAAATGTGTGAGTGAGCCTATATGCAGTCAGAAGAGTATTTGAGAACCTCAGACGCTGAAATCTAAAAGGAAAAATGCTACATTTGCGACACCAAACTCCCACCTGACTGAGGCTGAAAAGTATGCAGGTGCCTGAAGCTTCCTTCCAATAGATGAATGATATGTACTGATCCCTGATTTGATGCCACAAAGAGCTTTGTTGAATCTTCAGAAAACAAAATCTGAAGGGCAGAATGAAGGAAGGCTGGCATTTTGGAAACCTGTGGGTGAACCAACAGTGAAAGTCAATGAAAGCAAGTAGACATATAGTCCCAACAAAAAGCAACTGCAGCCAGGCTATAACTTATATGAGTATGTCTCATCTGTAGGTAAGCCACTGACCAAGTGCCCAGAATACTGGCCTGCTACTTATAGCCTGTTATCCCTTTTTCACCTTGACAGCAAGTACATTATTCTCTACCATGGAAATAATTACATTAAACATAAGCCACTAAGCAGAAGAGCCAAGGTCACTGTTACTTCTGTCCCCCCATTCCCATCAATTAAAAACAGAAATAAAGGATTTTGGCCACAGCCTCCTCTAAATAGTTTTTCATTGTACAAGGACTCTTACCAATTCATTTCCATCTCACAGGAAAAACACATATTTAGAGAGTTCCCTTCTGTGTGAACACACACTGGGTTATCACTTACCCTCTGGAGACTTATGTTGTCATGTTCATAATTCAACCGATAGAGAAAAACCCGAGATGCTGTAGAATAGGCTATCCAGCTTCCACATGGGGCGATAGAACTGCAAATAATGTTCTCAGGGCCCTGGCAATAGTAGGAAGCAAGGTGAGTGCACAAAGTTTATGACAAGCTTCACTGTGCTATGCATCCTCGTGCTTTGGCCGTTCTATAAATATATGATCCTCAGATGTTGTATTTTACTGTGATTAGGGCTTTCATTTTGATTGTTTTGTTTTTTCCAGAACCAGGGATTGAACTCAGGCCCTTGCACTTGCCAAGCAAGTGCTTATTCTACTGAGCTATCTCCCCAGCCCCAAGGCTTTCATTTTGAAATCTAAGAATAAAGCTCTATTTAAACTTTCAAATCCAAGAATAAAGCTAGGTAATCCAGGCTGGTCTTGATCGTGGGATCCTCCTGCCTCAGCCTCTTAAGTAATGGGATGACAGGTGTGTCTCAACAAACCTGGTTTGAGTATCATATATGGAAGACCTGAGCAAGGGAGTGTTTTGTGCAGGAAAGCTTGGGAAGATAAGTAATTCTGAATACTGATTTTGTTTTGCCTCTGGTAACTTGATTTAAAGACCTCTATGAAAGACTAAATAAAAATATTTGAAGAATAAAGGAAAAGTCCAACATAACATTTGTATAATTTATCATTCCAATTTTAGTATATGTGCTGAAGCAAGCACACATTTGCATAATTTAAAAAACCCTCAAAAACCAAAACAATTTAAAAGTTTTTTCCTGAGAAAAGGTCTTTCTGTGAAAAAAACTACCTTGCTATATAGTTCAGGCTGTTCCCAAACTCACTATGTAGCCCCTAGGCTGACATAAAATTTGTACTAATCCTCTTGCCTTAGCCTCCCAAGTGCTGGAATTACAGGTGTGGAACACCAGGCCCAGTAATACATCTTATGTATATAACACTGTCCTCTTCCTCCCTCTCTCTCTCGCTCTCTCTCTCTCTCTCTTACACACACACACACACACACACACACAGGAAAAAAAGATATGAAAGAACCTGGGTTTAATTCCCTGTACCACATGCTGGGTTTAATTCTCTGTACCAGAACTTTGGGCATGGCACAGCACTGGGGAGGCTGAGACAGGAGGAACACTATGAGTCTGAGCTGCACAGCAAGACCCTGTATCAAAAAATAAATAAATAAAAGAATTAGAGGTGGTGAAGGACATAAAATATTCTTCTTGAATTCTTCATGGTAAGATTATACTCACAAATGTTTAATTATAATAAAAAGCTTTTGGGGGGAGGGAGGTTTGAGTCAGGGTCTATGTAATTCAGGCTGGTCTTGAACTCAAGAGATCCTCTTGCCTCAGCCTCCTAAGTGCTTAAATTACAAGTGTGGGCCACCACACCCAGCCTAAAGATCTTTTTAAAAGGAAGATAACAGGAGTTTGCCTAGTAGTTCTATTAATGTAAAAAGGATACATACATAAACAGTGGAAAATTATTTATTTATTTAATTACTTATTTATTTTTTGTGGTACCAGGAATACAATAGGGGACCTTATGTTTGCCAGGCAGGCACTTATGCCACTGAGCTGTATCTCAGGCCCAACAGTGTAAAAATTTTTAGATGAATATGCAAAAAATTGACAGTGCTTATCTCTGTTGAATGGAACAAGAAAAGCATAGAGTGAGGAGGCTCGTTTCATTATATTCCCTTTACACCATCTGAGTTTTAAAAAATATTCATGCTATTTTCATAATATTAAAAGGTCAAAAACTATTTTCTGCATTTTTTTTTTTTTTTTTTTGGTTTTTTTGAGACAGGGTCTCACTGTGCAGTTCAGGCTGGCCTTAAGCTCACTTTGTAGCTCAGGCTGGTCTCGAACTCACAACAATCCTCCTGCCTCAGCCTCCCAAGTGCTGGGATTACAGGCATGCGCCACCACGCCCGGCAATTTTCTGCATTTTAAGCATTCATTTACTGTGTTCTCAGTGCCCCACTTATAATCATGTGAAACCTAACTCTGGTGACAACAATTCTTCACTCAAGTAATTTATGCAGTTTATGATGCATTCCCCAAAATTCAGACTGAGAAAATGTTTTGGATTTCAGAGAATGAACACACAGTGAACCTTCCTTACCTTTGTTTTGAGGTGTAGTAAATGATCTGCATTTTTAGAAAGTGGAAGAGTATCCCCATTCTTGCCTGAAACAAGAAACTTCACTGAGTTTTTATCAAAAGATTACTTATAATTTTTTTCATGTAAGAAGTCACTCCCTGGTATAATAGAAGTTCTTCCCATGGGAAATCAGAAAAATGTTGAATTACTGCATAATTTTTTTCCCCAATACTGGAGACTGAATCTAGGGAAACCAAATATCACCAGCCCTTTTTCACTTTGAGACAGGGTCTTGCTAATTTGCCCTCAATGAGCTCACTTGCAATTCTCCTGCTTCAACTTTCCAAACTGCAGAGATTATAGGCATTAAATCTAGTTTCCAGTTTTTGTGTTAAAAAAATCTTCTATCTTACCTGTTGCAACAGTGGATCCTAGGCGCCAAAGTTCCAAGTGATGAGCAAACTGGAAGAGGAGAAGCTGCCTCTTTTTAGAACAGGAAATGAGTCGCCGCTGTATTCAATAATTGGAAAGTTATAAATAGGGTAGGGTCATCATCTACTGCCTCAGTACCAAATAGAGCGGCAACATCTCAGCACCTTTTTTATTGTATAAATCCAGACTTGGTAAACATTTCCTAAATTCTACAACATGCTAGGCACTGCCCTAGTATCTGAGGATACAACAGTGACTAAAAACAGATAACTGCTCTTAGGAAGCTTCTAGTCTAAAGAATGATAAAAAATTAAATAGGCAACTATACTACAGCATGTCAAAAAGTGTAACATGGCTAAGCCTAGTATACAATAGAAAAAAGCAGAAAGGACATCTAACTTAGCCTTATGGGGTAAATAAAAGAGACCAAATGAGAAAGACTAGTCAGTCAGGCAAAGAAGGCAAGGCAGAATGTTCTAGGAAGAACAATGGTGCATGAATAGTTGAAATCTAAAAGGGCAAAGGAATAAAAAAGACTTTCAGAAGGCTAGCCTGGGTGGGGAAGAAGTTGCTACAAGTATGAAAAAGGAGTGCTGAGAGAAGCCTGAAGGACCAGTCCAAGATTGGCAGGTTCAATACGCCATGCTAAGGAGCTAGGTCTCTATGATGGGGACAGCAGGGATAAACAACAGCTTTTAAGCATGGAGCAATGAATAAAGTTGCTTTTTAAGCAGATCAATGGAGAATAGGCTAGAATGACACAAATGGAAATAAAAGGAGATCATTAAGAAAGCTACTCCTTAATTCTTTTAAAAGAATAGACACTAGGGCAATTGCAGCACAAAGTAATACCTCAATTATGCCCAACCCTCTCACTGGTTGGATTTATGTCCAAACAAACTCATCATATATAATAAATATGTGTGATTTCTGTGTTCCAGTTATATCTCAATAAAGATGTTTGTAGACAGCTGTGTCCATACAGTATGACAACAAGAAGACAGATGTAGTCAGGTCACTGGTAAATGGGATATAGAAGCAGGTGTGGAGAGAACTTCCTTGAAAATTTACTTAGAAAGAAACACAGGAGTCTGGATTTTTGCTTCTTCTCAGAATAACAGAAAACAAACTAATTCAATTCTCATAAGTCACAATTATTAGGAAAAAGAAATTAGGTTGCTGCAAAAATCCTGTGCCCCAAGATTGAATCAGGCCTGCCTTAGAAATAGAAAAATGGAGAAGAGTGTCACAAAGTTGCCCAGAAAGTGTAAGACATGTTCAGAGTCTTGTGGAATAGACAGAGAATGAGGGGACACAGTTGCTGGGAGAGTGATACTTACATGGGGAAAGGTGATTTTCCGGAGAGCAGCATCGTAATTCTTCACCTCCACTCTCTCCATGAGAGGGCGAATGACTAAGTGTGTGTCAGTACCTGGGCAAGGTGGAGGGAAGAAGGGGGACAGAAGATGAAATCTCATGTGAAAATAACTAGATCTCGGCAGACTAAAGTGGTAGCTAGCAGGAACAGGACTACTCACCTCCAGATATCAATGCTGTTGGGCTGTGGGCCACAGTGCGCACATCATGGGTGTGGTGCTGGAATGGCTTGGTCCGCACCCACTGCTTCTCAGTGCTGTTGGAAGTCACAGAGACCAGCTGAAAATGGAATACTGTGCCTTCAGCTGTGCCCACCACGAAACTGTCTTCTTGCTGAGAGATTCAATCATAAGAGAAGTATATATGAACAAAGCAGGTCCACCTGGAAAACCACTGCCTGATATTTTCTGTCTGGGCCACTTAGGGGAAGACTTATTCACAGACTTAGAAAGGGGGTTCTAGAATCTTTCCTCTCTGGAACTAACAATTCAATCAGTGCAGCAAACTCAAACATAGGCAAGAACGCATGCCATACCAACAAATTTAACAATAGGTATCTAGGGTCACAAACTTAATTCTTTCTATAATTCTGGTGATAAATCAAACTTGGATGAGAACCAAATCAGAACTCAGGAATCCTCCTGCCTTGTCTCTCCTCCCATGTGCTAGGTTTATAGGCAAGCTACACAATGCCTGGCTAGCACCAAATTAAATGTAATGATCAGGTTCAATGCTGACCAAATAAGGAAATTTAATTTGTTTTTTGTTCAATTTGTTTACAACCAGAATCAAGGAAAGAACTATGTCCATATCACCAATCATTTTACACAGTCAGTCAACACTGCATCATGTTTCAGTCAATGAAAGCCTTCCTATCTGAAACATTATAAGTGAGCTGAAAACTCCTATGTCCTAGTGACATGGTAGCTGTCAAAACACTACAGCACAAAACACTGCTCACAGCTCTGTGGTGATGGATGCTGTGTGAACAAATCCACTGCACTGCCAGCCATGTTAAAAGCACTGCACAGGCGGTAATGTATAGTATGTGTGCAATATGCAAATTTCTATCTTTGAGGTAGGTGTAAGTTCACTCTGATGTTCATATCATGAGCTTTCTCATGTCCCTGTTATTAGTGACATATGACTTAAACACAAGATAGGCTCACTACAAAAGAGAGAAAAATACCAATTTCCTTTACTTTAAGAAGGGTGTTTCTAGGGGCAAGGGAGATGGCTCAGTGGAATAAATGCTTCAATCCCTGGTTCCGCCAAAAAAAAAAAAAAAGAATTTGTAAGGGTGTTTCTTAAATTCACACAGAAAAGGAAGAAAGAAATCCCCAAAACCAAATTCAGAGTGCAAATAAAAACCCCAAAGGCTAAAGTAAGTATAGTAGCATGCCTGTAATCTCAAACCCTTAGGAGGGTGAGACAGGAGGATTGCTGCAAGTTCAAGTCCAGCCTGGGCTACAAATTAAGTTCAAAGGCAGCCTAAATTGCATAGTGAGACCCTGTCTCAAGAAGACAAATAAATAAAACAAACCCAAACAAAAATAGCAATGAAAATAAATACTCAAAAGAATCAAAAGCAAGAATTCAAACACTTGTACATCAATGTTCATAGCAGTATCATTCACAACAGCCAAAAGATGGAAACTGAAAAGGCCATCAAACAGATGAATAAACAAATGTGAATACACCTAACTATCTACCTACCCAGGAATGAAATTCTGACACAAGAAGAGTGTCCCTGACCTGAAACGCTTGAAGCATTCCCAACTCTAGTTTGTTTTTTTTTTCCTTTGGAATGTTTACACAGAGTTTAATAGTTGAATGCCTCTAATCCAAAATCTGAAATACTCCATAGATCAGGCTTTTCTTTTCTTTTTTTTTTTTGCCAGTACTGGGGATTGAACCCAGGACCCTTATTCTATCGAGCTATCTCCCCAGCCCTTGAAATACTCTAGATTCCAAAACTTTTCAAGCATTGCTCTCTATGGGGACAGAGTGGAAATTTGTGGGTAAAGTCAGACGTTCAGACTAAATCAAAGTGATAAATATGAAGGGCTTTTAAGAATACCTTAATTTATTTTATTTTGCTTTTCACATACACAAGAGTGATGTGAAAAAATTGCAGTCATTAACTATGGAGCTCCTTCAGTAAACAAAAATATACACTATTTTCACTTTTTTTTTTTTTTTTAATGGTACCAGGGATCTAATTCAGGACCTTGAGCATACCAGGCAGGTGCTTAAGCTTCTATTATATGTTTATATATTTTACATTAAAGAAGCACTGCATCAGCAGAGCATGGTGACACATACCCATAATCCTACCACTGTAGGGGCTAAGGAAGGAGGATCACAAAATCAAGCCCAGCCTAGGCAACTTGGTGAGACCCTGCCTTGAAAGAACAAAGATAGCCAAAGACCCTGGGTTTGTTTGCTCCCCAGTAACTACCTCTCACCAAAGGCATGATATTTAGTTTCATTGCTATTTTTCTTTCCGAGGATAACAAAGTAATTATATGTCTCACAATCAGAGCTAAGACTCAATATAGTAATGCATGCGTTAAAAATATTATACATATAAATTGGTAGCACACACGTGTAATCTCAGCACTTGGGAGCCTAACAGGAGGATCTAAGTTAGTTTTGGGGCCAGCCTGAACCACATAGTGAGACCCTGTCTCACAAAAAGAAAGAAAAAAAAAAAGACTAGCAAAACTGTTTTTCCTTTTCTGTCTCATGCTGTGGGTTTTTTTTGTTTGTTTTGGTCTTTCTTCCTTTCCTTTTTTCTTTTTTTTGTTTTTTCAGTACTGGCAATCAAACTCAAGAAGTGCTGAGCTTTTTACTGTTTTATTCTGAGATAGTTTTGCTAATTTGCCTGGGTTGGCCTCAAAACTTGTGATCCTCCTCCTCCAGTGAGATTACAGGTATACACGACTATACCAGTTTGCTCCTCCTTTTCTTGTAATAAACTATTATGTACTATATCAATTCACCATAATATAACTCTACTTTTTTCCTTATACTATATCTCAGAAACAGTTTTATAATGAACGGTAAATATGTATTTTCCTTATTCTTTGAAATATCTTTGACCAGTTATATTTTTGGTTTTTGGTGGTACTGGGGAATGACTTCAGGGCCTACACAACTACATCTCTAGTCTTTTTTTGACAGAATCTCACTAAATCATTATCACCTAAGCTGGGTTCAAACCTATGCTCCCTCTACCTCAGCCTTTCACATTGCTAGGATTACAGGGGTGTGTTACTGTAACCAGCTAAGTAGCTTTACTTTAAAAAAAAATATTTTATCTATCTATCTATCTATCTATCTATCTATCTATCTATCTATCTATCTATCTATTTGGTACAGTGTGTCACTACGCAGCTGGGGCTGGTAGTGATGCTCCTGTCTCAACCCCCCTTGTGCTATACTTTTTTTTTTCCTAAACTTTTCTTTTTGGCAGAGCCAGGGATTGAACTCAGGACCTTGCACTTGCCAGGGAAGCACTTATTCCACTGAGCCATCTCCCCAGCCCCCATGGTGCTATCCTTTACAGGAATTACAGGCATGTGTCACCAAGCCGGATTTCAGTGGCTAGCACAGCATGCAGTACCTGGGATTGAACTCAGGTCCTTGCACTTGCCAGGCAGGTGCTCTTATCGCTGAGCTATCTCCCTAGCCCTGAGTAGTTATACTTTAAACAGTACTAAACTTAATAAATTTTGGATTAATTTTCTCTATTCATTTCACTCACACAACTGCTACTACAGCTTATATGTAATTTTAACATACATCAAGAAAATCTATGAGGGCCAGCAAGATAGCCTGGTGGACTAAGCGCCTGCTTGGGCAAGTGCAGGGACTGAGGTTCGATCCTCCACATCACATGCTGCACTGGCAAGCGACACCAAGCCTGGCATAGTGGTGCAGGCTTGTAATCCCAGCACTGAGGAAGCTGAAAACAGGAGTATCACTAAGAGTACGAAAGAAAGAAGGAAAATCTATGAAACAGGATAGGAGTTTTACAGGCAAAACAAGGAAGGCATCACTGCTACAAGAAAAACTGGATGTTTACACACAAGGAACATGTAACATTCACAGTAAATCAGAAAATATATATTTTTTCAAAATATATTTTAAAAAAATACAAATTCTACCTAAGAAATCTCAAAGTTACTTTCTCTGGCTCACTGCTAAGTGACCCATTTCTAAGAATTCATGTTACTAAAATGAAGGAAGCATGCCTCTTCAGCACAAATCTGGATTTATTTTTATCCTTTTGGAACTCAACCTTGATTAGTCAGGCAGGGACTGTGCCACTAAGCTATATCTGTGGCCCTGTTCGCATTACAATAGCAAAAATGAATTTTCCCCAAACATAGTTATTCGCCAATGGCTCTAAACAGGAACAGACTAGCAACCATACAGAGTGGAACTAGCACTTCTCCAGTCTTTTCTAGGCTGCTTGTGCCCACTTTTTTGTTTTGTTTTGTTCTGTTTGAGACAGAGTCTCACTGTGTAGCCCAGGCTGGTCTCAAACTCATGGCCATTCTTCTACCTCAGCCCCCTGAGTGCTGGGATTACAGAGTGTGCCACCACACTTGGCTGCTTGTGTTTTTGGTTTGTTTTTTTTGGCGGAACTGGGGATTGAACTTAGGCCCTTGCACTTGCCAGATGAGCGCTTATTCTACTGAGCTATCTTCCCAGCCCCATGCTTGTGCTCTTTCTATACAAGCAGACTGGATTAAAGAGAGGGGAGGGAGCCTGAGGAAATCTCTTACAATACCAAAACTTTTACAGAATACTCTAATGATTAGGTCCACAGAAATTATGTGGACCCTTATCTTCTCCAGTTACACCATCTGGATCATGAAATGTTTGTCAGGTATCAATTACTCACCACCTAAGTGACATATCAACCACTCAAAGGCAGGACTACATACTTACATCAGCAACAGCAATGGACTGTACATCAGCATTTGCGATGAGATGACTCTTGACAAGTGTCCCCGTAGCAGAATCCCAGAACTGGACTTTCCCCGCTGAGTCCACACTTATGACAGTGCCGTCAGATAAAAAGGCCACACCCCACACAATACACTTCCGCTTAGACACACCCATGTATTGTCTATCTACGATCATCTTATGAATAGCACTGCCTGAAAAATAAGAAAAGTACACATGTGGATAGAATTTGTTTCTCCTTTAATTTATAAAAAGTTTCTGTGGTAGGTATGATATGGCTAAATTAGTTGCCCCAATACAGCTAGTCAGTAAAAAATAGCTGTAATGGATCAGTTTTTTTTTTTTCTCAATGAAATGCCATTGCAGTGAATCCAGTTTCAAAAGTTCAAATAGTTACTTAAGGAGTAAGAGAGGAGCGTAAGGGAGAAAAAGGGCAAAAAAGAAAGTCCCTTCAGAGAAGTGAAATGGAAAGAGACAAGTAGACACTAACTTAGTGCTGGCCTACTGCATATATTCTTTGCTCTGCATTTTTCTAAAACTCAATGCATGAGAAGGGAGAGAAGGCAACAGTGACAAAATTCCAGGAACTGAAAAGCAAAGAGTGGTGACTGGCTTAGAAGAGCCCTAAAACACCCAAATCAGCCAGGGGAAACACCAACAAGCCACCTAACTCATAACATAGATAAATGGGGCGGAGGGGGCTTAAAAGAGGAATTGGCTGAAAACTGTAGGTACTGGACCCTCAAGATACTCATTTCTTAACTAAGAAGCCAAGCAACTTCCCAAACTACATCTGAAATAGAAGATAAGTCCTACTCTCCAAAGGGACACTGGGCACAGATTAAAGGAAGCACTTGAAAAATAGGGCTAAATGAAAACTTCTAACTGAATACTGAGAACACCAGTTTTCTTCTTCATAGAATGCTGCCAGCAGCTGCCAGCAGGCTGGAGAAAGAAAACCTTCTGGGAGGGCCTGGAGTGTTGCTCACTAGCACAGTGTATGCTCAGCCCACAGCTGAGCCTAGCACTATACACAAAACATCTGGGGATATGACTGGCCTGATTTCAAAAGCTGCCAAACTGTTTGGCCAGATCATTCCTTAGTGAAGCCCAGGCTCTGCACATCCCATACATATAGGGATGAGAAACCAACACCAGAAATGAAAGGAAAGCCTCTGATGTGAAAGGAAGAGATCAAACAGACTAACAGAAGCAACATAAATGAGCAGCAGGGAGGAAATGGGCACAGTGATGAACACTGAACAAATAGAATACACACAGAAGGAGTTCACAAAAATGATGCCATAAGAAAGAACATTCAACTGGGCATAGTGGTACAAGCCTCTAATTTCAGCACTCTGGAGAGCCGAAGCAAAAGGATCAAAAGTTCAAGCCCAGCCTGAGCAACATAGTAAAGCCGTCCCAAAATTTAAACATGAAAAAGGGGCTGAGAATGCAGCAAGGTTAGTGCAATTCCAGAAAAAAGGGCTGGGGACATACTCAGTAGAATAAGCGCTTCCCTGGCAAGTGCAAGGGCCTAAGTTCAATCCCTGGTTCTGCAAAAAAAAAAAAAAAAAAGAGAGAGAGAAAGGGCTAAGGAAATAGCTCAGCAGTCTAAGTACCTGCCTGGTGAGTGCAAGGACCTAGGTTCAATCTCCAGCACCACATGGGGGCCTTGGAACCCAGCATACCAGCCACCAAATCCAGGTATGGTGGCACACATCTGTAATCCCAGTACTGGGGAGGCTGAGACAGGAAAATCCCTACAAGTCCAAGCTGCGTAGTAAGACCCTATACCAAATAAATACACAATTAAAAAAATTTGAGATGAGGATACAGCTCAGTCACAGAATGCTAGCATACACAAGACCCTGGGTTTAATACCTAAGACAACAAAACAAAACAACAAAAAAAACCCTCTGGAAATGGCAAAATGAAAATTCACTTATCAAATTAAAATATAAGGATAACAATTTATAGCAAATAATTGCAAAAGTTAAAAAGCTAAGAGATTTTTAAAAAGAATAGAAGATGCAACATATAAATACAGTAGTAAAATTCAGATAAAGAAAATGGAAACACATTTACAAATTACAAAAAATTTTCCCTCAAAACCAGATGTGGTGGTGCACATCTGTAATCATAGCACTCTGGGGGTAAATTCAAGCCCATCCTAGGCAACTTAGTGAAACCCAATCTCAACATAAAATAAAAGATGAAAAAGAAGCTGAGAATGCAGCTCAGTGAGAAGGCCATAAGTTCAATTTTCAGTATCACGAAAAAAAAAAAATTTCCTTAGAACCGAAGGACAGGAGTTTTAGATTAAAAGAACTTCCTAGGTGTCCAGTACAATTGATTCATACACTAAAAAAACAGACCCAAACTATAAGAAAACCAATCTCTCAACTTTAGGATGATAAAGATAAATGTCTGGGTTGAAGCTCAGTAGTACAACACTTGCCTAACATACATAACATTCTGGGTCTGATCTGCAGTACTGCAAAAGAGGGGGTAAATAAGTAAGTGGAACACTCAAAAGTTCCCAGCAAACAAACTCAGGTATCAATATGTACAACAAATTAATTCTCACAACAGTGTCAGATTTACTAACATAAATACAGAATCCTACCTAACAGAGATGAGAGGGAGCCTACTAAATGACTATGATAAGCTGAATTCAGACTTTACAGCTAACAGCAGCTCAGAACTGCTAAGCTACATGAGAACAATTCAAAAAGATCTGGGAGAGACTATTCAAGAACAAAAAAGCAGCACAAGAAAACAGATGTGTTCCATGCTAATTTATACAGCTGAGAGAATCTGATGAGTGGAGGTTGTTATTAAACAAAAAGTACATAGAAAACTAATTTACTGTGCTAAGAGAAGTCATAATAGTGGAAACACTGACTACTGATCTGAATAAAGTTAAACATTAGCACACAAGAAAGATCAGAAGAATGTAGGGTACTTTTGCCAAAAGATAAAGGGAAGAGGACTCTGTTGTAGAAGTCAATAAATAATAGTATAAAAACTAAAAAATCAAAATACAACATTTTAAGTATGCTACATACAGCACAGAGATAAGTACCAAAGAACCAGGTAAGTAGTGAATGCTTTTGAGGAGTGGAAGAGAAGGAATACAGGTAGACACTTGCTTTTTGTGTAATAAAACTTAAAGAATTTTTTGTATACAAGCCGGGCGTGGTGGCGCAGGCCTGTAATCCCAGCACTCGGGAGGCTGAGGCAGGAGGATTGTTGTGAGTTCGAGACCAGCCTGAGCTACAAAGTGAGCTTAAGGCCAGCCTGCACAGCATGGTGAGACCCTGTCTCAAAAAGACAAAAAAAAAAAAAAAAAAAAGAATTTTTTGTATACATGTATAACTGCTAACAAATTTGAAAACTTTAAGCAGTGAAGAAAAGAACAGGAAAAATGCATCTGACATATTTTGCCTCCCTATCTTATTAGTACAGACATGGCTATATAATAAGATGAAGACAACTTCATTACCAGAGATACTATTAGCCAATTTTCCAAGCCAAACGCAAAAAAACATGAAAGAAAACATTTGGGGAGTGGGGTAGATAACTCAGTGGCATGATCACCTGCCTGGCAAATGCAAGGTCATGAGTTTGATCCCTGGTTTAAAAAAAAAAAAAAAAAAAGTCAAAACAGAAAACACCTCCACAACCTCCCAACCCAAAAATAAAGAACATTAAAAAAAAAAAAAGAAAAATTTGTCTTACTTTCTAATTTCATATCTCCCTAATTATACTACCAGGATTTATGTTCCATTTTTACCAAGAACTGGAATATACAAATAGGTTTTCTAATGGTCATTCATATTTAATGTAATATTAATTAAAGATGAATTTTATTTTCAATTCTTATTATGATGAAAACACTGCATCCTACCAAACAATTAAGATTTCCCTATAGGAAGCAATAACTATCTAAGAAAGAAGTAAAATTCCAAGAGGATATCCCCAGAAGGTTAATGGCAGGTTAGGCCTTCAAAGTCACTGAAAACATGACAAAGAGTGAAGCTTTTGGAACCCATCTGACAAAAACCCACATTCTGAATGAATTGAGAAAAAGTCACCTGATTTGACATCAAACACACTAATGTAGTCTATGGAGCCTGCTGCAATGTGCGTACCACAGGGATGCCAGCTGAGACTCAGGATACGACCTTGGGATGTGTACAACAAAAAGAAAATAGCACACACGTAAATATACAGAAAGGGTAATCACAATTACTTACAGAGCTACTCCCACAGACTTAGTTCTTTCGCCCACCACATCCCTGTGAAAGATTATTTCATGACATGAGAAATCACTCTGGAATGTACAATGAAGTGTTTGATTCTAATTGTAATAATATATAAATGGTGAATGGGAGTGTAAACAAATACAACTTTTTGTGGGTGATCTAGTATTAACAAATAATTGTACTATAAATTGATCAAAGAGAAATTCTTATATGAATATCCCAAAATATGTGCTAATGACACTTCCATCAATGATAAAACTACCTATAGAATGGTGATTGCATAAGATTATATCATTTAATGATGGCCATCAGTGAAAGCATAACTCATGATGTTTGTGTAATAAAATTAACAACATTTTTTAGAACATATCCCTGTTAAGCAACATATAAAGAATTTTCATTGCAGCCAGGCACTGAGACACATGCTTATAACCCCAGCACTTAGGAAAGCTGAGGCCAGCCTACTATATGGCAAGTTCAAGACCAATCTGAAATATATAAGGCAGTGGTAGCCAATGTCTGCTGCAAAAGCTGTTTACTATTACTGAAAGCTCTAAAAAATGCACCATCACCAATATAGGGGAATTCTGTCTCAAAAAATAAAGACAAAAAAAAGCCAGATATGGTAATATACCTATAATTCAAGCACTATAGCTCGCAAGTTTGAGCCCAGCATAGGCAACTTTACAAGACACTGCCTCAAAAATAAAAATTTTAACAAAGGGTGGGGATATAGCTCAATGCAAAGGCACTGGGTTCAATCTCCAATAATGCATACAACAACTAAAAATTCACTTTCTTTCATACCAGTAGTGATTGTAGCAGTTATAAAAATTAATATCCCTCAGCAGGAATTTCTAAATTATGAAATAAATAAAACATAGTATGTAGTCTGCCATGACATGGAAAATATCCATATCAAGTAAGAAAGCAAGCTGAAAAACAAGTACAAGAAGTCCTGTATGTATATTTTGTATCAATACATTTTTTAAATGTTTAGAAGATTAGTTTCAAAATGTTGCCTTCTGAGTAGAAGATACTTATTTTGTTTCATACATTAAAAGAAAAAGTATCCTATTAACTTAGTATTTAAAAATCCCAAAACAGGGCTGGCAAGTGTAGTAAGTGCCTGCTTAGGCAAACACAGGGACCAATTCCTGGTACTGCATGTTTCCTGGCCCTGCTCCCAGTGGTGCATGCCTGTAATCCCAGTGCTGAAGAGGCTGAAAATCGGAGGATCACTACAAATCCAAACTGTGCAGTGAGACTGTACAAAAAAATAATAATAATCCTAAAACATTCTAAATAATAAAAAATCTCATTCACAGAGGATAATTACTTCTAATTGATGGAGAAAATACACACTACAGTTACTATACTCTTGAAAAAGAATCAGTAAAAAGCGCACTTATAATTTTTGTAATGTTTCGCCAGAGCACAATCGTGCCAATTCATTTAAGTATTTTCCATAGCTCCTTTTGTGCTGCAAATTCTATAATATTTACTAGCTAATCCTTTAAAGAAACAGTTTGCCAACACCCATTTTATAGACTGCTATCAGTCAAGCCGAAGTGAAGCCCAAGGATGGGCAATTGTTTATAAAACTTTTGCATTCAACTTGAATGACTAATACAATCAGGCACAGTTACTGGCCAAGTGTGATGGCACACACCTGTGATCCTAGCTACTGCACAGGCTGAAGCAGGATGACTGCAAGTTCAAGGCTAGCCTGAACAAGTAAGACCCTGTATCAAAAATCAAATAAGTAAATTTTTAAAAGTCTACTTAAGGTGTGGCTCAGCTGTAGAGTATTTTCTTAGCATGCCTGAGGACCTAGTTAATTCCTAAAACTGCATTTAAAAAAAAAATGGTAAAAGTGCATAATGTGAAATTCACATTTCAAAATTTCATGTACACTTGTTAAAATGTCACAAAAGGTTGACTGTGGTGGTGCACCCCTGTTATCCCAACACTAAGGAGGCTAAAGCAGGAGGACTGCTATGAGTTCAAGGCCAACCTGGGCTACTGAGTTCAAAGCCAGCCTGAACTACATAGTGAGACTCTGTCCTCATCCCCCTCACCAATCACAAAAAGCTGAGCATGATGGTGCACACCTACAATCCTAGCACTTGGGGGCTGAGGGAGAGGATCACTGTTCAAGGCCAACCTGGGCTAAATACTGAGTTCAAGGCCACCAGGAACTGCATATAAGATCTTGTCTCAAAAAACCAAAACCAAACTCAAAAAAATAAAACAACAACAAAAATTTTCTAAAAAGAAGTAATAACCAAGAAACTGACTTCCACAGAAATATTAGTTTTCCTAATTTGGATATTCATTTTTCTGAATTATAACCAGGTAAACACAAGCATGCTACACAATGGGGTGGCTTCTAGCATACTGCCTATATAGCATATAGACAAAACATTACATGTGGCCAGGGGAAAAAAGCCCATCCCCAGTGGCACAGAAATATAACTTCTTGTTAAGGCTATTTTCTGCCCCACCAAAAAACTACCCTTACTTTTCTGCCGATCAAAATTTCTTTCAAACTGGATTTTGTCAGGGGTGACTTGAAATAGTTTCACAGATCCATCTTCACAGCCAACCTATGAGGGAAAATCAGGTAGAAAAGAAAGATAAACACTTTACAAGACACACATGCTATATATAATATACATATTTATAATTTATATTTTTTCTCCAAAGCTATCTCTTGCCCCGAAAGAAAAAAAGCTTACAAGAGAAAAAAAAAAAAGTACTAGTATCAAGAAGCAGATAATATGTCTCTTATCTTCATATCCTAACCAAAAAGTAGTCTGACACTAAGATTTCTATCAGTGGCTCAATCCCTGCAGGGCATAGAAACAGGATTTCATAGCACAGCTCGGCTAGAGGCATATGGACTAAATAAGAGACCTACTAACTTTCTAATATAAAGACTTTTTTAAAGAGTTATATAAGAAAAGAATAAAACTCCCCAAAATTAGACTCATCACCAAAAAGCTAAATCCTAATAGGACAATCATGGGAGAAGGATCTGTCCATGCTCAAAAATTCTGTTGAGAAACTATTAAAATATATGTGTACAGGCTAAGCTGGAGAAAGATCTCTAGATCTTATTAATATACATATGTACATGATGAATCAATAGGATCTACTATGCTGTATTTCTGAAATAAAATTTACTATGAAACACACAGCGCAGCAAAACAAAAGTCTATGTAACTCCCAGTTCCAAAAAGAAATGCAGAAAATGTGAAACTGAATTAACTAAATGAATAAACAAGATCTAACCTAACAGCAAAAGCAGACAAAATGGCCTGCCTGGCAAGCTTGAGGTCCTGAGTTTGACTGCCCGTAAAAAAAAAAAAAAAAGAAAGAAAGAAAGAAAAATCAGATAAAATGACAAGGGATTTTAAACCCTCAATTTCAACTCCAGCCTGATGTGGTAGCACATCTGTAATACCTGCACTCAGAAAGGTAGAGCACAAGGATCACTGAGTTCAAGGCCAAGCTGGGGTACAAAGTGTGTTCAAGGTCAATCTGAATTACATAGCAAGACTATCTCAACCCCCACTCCCAACAAACAAAATCATCTCCAATCTTGCAGTTGGAGTCAATGAGATTTAGCTAATATTGGGGTTGCTATGTGCTATAATAAAGCTTTACTCTTTTTATATACACAGGGAAGAAAATAGGCACAAGAAAAATCTCAATACAGATTACCAATATCTTCGTACTGACCAAAAGTTGAGAACCACTGGGGCTAGCAATCATACTCCAAATGGGTCCTCCAAAGGCATCCATAGCATATTTGATATTTAATGCCTGTAAGTCATACTCAAGAATTTCTCCATTGAGCCCAGCACTGAAGAGTCGCTGTCCTTCTGCCCAACACAGAGCTTCTGTAGCACGAGACTCATGACCTGGGAAAAACTACAGAAACAGCAAAAGTTTTCAATCTTCCATGAATTTGCTCTCTCACAAGATCACATTGACATTTTCACTTTCTTTAGGTTGAAATCTTAGTCACTTAAAATTACTGCAGTTTACTTGCAGTTAGATCTGACCTGCACCTATGTGTCTTTTAGATACAGGGGGCTGACTTTGATCTCACTTTGTAGCCAGGCTGGTCTCAAACTTGAAACAATACTCCTACCTCAGCCATCCCTGCACTGGGATGGTGGTGCTACCACGCCCAGCCATATTTTTGTCCATTTGTTTTGTTTTTTACAACAGAGCAAATTTAGTACAAACTCACCAGCAAAATGAAGTATATTCAAATTTGGCTTGATGCATCCAACTGTATCAGATAATCAGTTTTCTAAAGATTAATACAATTAGGGCTGGTGAGATAGTTCAGCAGACTGAGCACCTGCTTAGGCAAGCAATCCCTTCCTGGCCCCACCCCTGGGCACGCTGAGCCAGCCAAGGAGGCTGGCGTGGTGGTGCACAACTGTAATCCTAGTGCTGGCAAGGCTGAAAAAGGAGGATCACTATGAGTCCAAGCTGCAAAATGAGACCCTTTACTAAATACATTTAAAAAGAAATTAATACAACTAACTTGATTAGGTGATGGTTTCACTACACATATATATACTATATAAAAATATGTATAAATATCTATATACTGGGGGATTTCTTATCAGGCATGCTACACTATGGCTGTCTTAGTTTTTAACAGAAAATGTAACATTTTTAAAATTTAAAAAAACATAAGGATGTTTTAAAAAATCAATAGAATACAGGGAAACAAACTGTAAAGATGGTGTCTCAATTACTCTTCTTTCTCTCTCTCTCTTTTTTTTTTTTTTTTCCCCAGAATCAGGAATTGAACTCAGGCCCTTGCCAGGGAAGCACTTATTCTACTGAGCCATCTCCCCAGTCCCCTACTCTTCTCTCGTTGCTGGGACAAATACCCAGTACCCAAAATTAAGGGAGGAAAGGTTTATTTAGCTCTCAGTTAGTGAAAGTTTCAGTCTATACTAGGCTGGCTCCAACGCAGAGTGGCACATGGCAAAGAACAGCCCCACGACTTTGGCAATGACCAAGGGAGCAAAGGGAGTGGCAGCAACTCAGGCAGCTAGCTGGCCTCTCTCTGCTCCTTACACTAGAATGCAAATTAACCACCACAGGGCCAGGGTGTAGCCCTAATACCTACAATGCCAGCATAGGATCAAGAATCAATCATAAACTACAGAAGCGACCCCATGACCGCATGAAGGTTTGGGGGAACAACTAGACACAAACAGATAGGAAGGGGATCTGGGGATTCCTGGTACCAAATAAATAAACAAACAAACACAATGCACCTCATTCCAACTTTTGTTCTACTTTCAGATTTCTATGCACTTTCTGAGTATCCAAAAAGTTTTCATACCTATTAAGGCAATTTAATCTTATCCCTACTTATTCCTTATTGGAACTTGAAAAGGCCTAGACACATGGGTGAAGTGGCCTGTCTGATGAGCCAAAGTCAAAGGCATGAAGAAAACTGGGTCTTCTTACTTCTGGCCTCCATCTTTTATTTTGTTTTGTCTTACCAGCAGTAAGCAATTTTAACTAGTAAAAAAGGAGAATGGAGAAAGTAGAAGGCTAGACCGAGTTAATGGTTGAAGGTGAGCAAGAGAAAAGGATTAAGGCAAGGATGATTTATTCAACAAACATTAACTTAGCAATAGCTTTGTACTAGACATTTAAATGGTGGGATAACACAATCATGAACATCACTAACATGATGTTTCACAAATTTGAAGTTTACCAATAAAAAAAATACACTAATCAAATACACAATATATAACTCTTATAAATGACCAACAGAAAAATCACAGGATGCAACAAGCATGCACCAGAGCATGTTTTACCACCCTACAAAAGGTGATGAGAGGTAAGCAATGACTCCAGATTTTTATGACTCTAACAGTTTGTTAGAAGTTAGTTCAAGAAGTCCTTCCTTTCCAATTTTCCTTAAAGCACTTTCTCAGAGTAAGCTATTCCTCTGTTGAGGTGTTATGCTATTCTCTGCTTCACTGCGTGGTTAAGACACTACATACTGATCTTATCCCCATTGGTCTTTAAGTACTCTGTGGGCAGAGCCTCTGACATTTGTCTTTTTTTTAAAATTCATTTATTTATTAGTGTCTCCCTACACATCACGGATTCTTTTTTTGCGGGGGTGGGGGGTCAGCTCAGCCCACCCTGGGGGGAGGGGCTGGCATGGCATGTGGTGCTGGGGCTCGAACCGCGGTCCCTGAGAGGCGCTTTAGACCGCTGAGCTATCTTGCCAGCCCTGACATTTGTCTTAATGCCCAGTATTGGCATTCATTCAACTGGAAACACAAGTGCTTACTACCAGCTCTCTGTGTGCAGACAAAAGATGTCTTACCTAGTTAAAAATCTCCTTTACTCCCAAATATAAGCATGTAAATCTACACTTCCTTCTTGTTGTACCAAAAGACCCAGCAAACCTCAGTTTCTATGAGAAGGAATGAAACACTCAAGATTCTTAGGTAGGATCTTGTAAACTAATGTAACACAGGTCAAAAGTCTTGAGATTCTTTCATCAGAAAAAAGATCTTATTTGGTTCTAACTAACCTCATAAGAGACAGGGAGTCACCTGATCTCTTGGTAAGACATATAAGCTGTAAAATTGACTTCAGCAGAAAATGAACATCCAAAATGCCAAATCAAGTTTCCAAATGACTTACTTTCTCCTGAAAGTAGTTTGCTGACAAGTTATAAATTTCCACAGTGCCATCTGTTCGTGAAACAGCTAATCTATTTGACTGGTTATTGTAAGCCACACAGCGGATCCCTGGTGGGACATAATTAAAGAAACGTACTCGATGGACTTTAAATTCACCCATTCCTACAGGGGGAAAAAAAGGACATACGTCACTGTTAAATACTAACTGGAGCATCACATATATTTGTTTTTATTACTATTCTGCATGAGAAATTCCAAATATATTCCCCTGAAGTTCACTCCTAAATTACCACCAATATTTTAGTTTACTTTTCTCGGTACCGGCAATCAAAGCCATGACCTTGCGCTTGTGGGCCGGCACTGTGCCGCTGTGCTATATCCCTGGCCCTCTTTTTTTTTTTTTGAGACAAGATTTCATTCCCTATGTAGTTCAAGCCCGTCTTGAACTCAATTTGTAACTCAGGCTGGCCTCAAACTCGCAGCAATCCTCTTGGCCCAGCCTCCCAAGTCCTGCCATTTACAGGGGTGCACCACCACTCGCAGCTCCAACGATGTTCTCGTGCCTCAAGAACCCATCAATCTCAAACAGCTCAGGCTGGTTTAAAAAAAGATTTTTCAGCACCCCCCCCCAAAGGGCCCTATTCCATAGCTTTGGAGTCCTAATTTCGGGTAGAAGTCCGCATTTGAGCAAGCAGCTCTTCCCAGTTCTCAAGTACGCTCAGTTGGCAAATCACTGGTAGAGTCGTGGGGCTCATGGGACAACGCAAACCCAGAGCTCGAGGATAGAAGGTGACAAGGCTGCCCGGTCTAGCACCCACCGACAACACACATGCCGCACGAAGGTCAGAGTAGGATCTGGGTCGGCCCTCACTGTCCACCCACAATATTAGAAACCCACGGTCCGAGTAGGCGCCTTCGGTCAGCTCGCCCGAAGCTTCCACGCGAGGTCTCTGCCACCCTTTCCTTTACCCAAAGGCTTCCGAGCAGCGTCCACTGGGCTCGGGACAAGAAAACTGGCAAATTCCGCGGAGCAACAACCCCGGCCGGCCGCACCGCCACACACTCGGCACCGCACTGCCCACGCCCCTTCCCCAAGTCACCTGAGGCTCTCCGCCACCAGCCCGGAGCTCGCCCCTCTCAGCCCCGGCCCCACGTGCGCGCGCGCCCTCCAGCTCTGCCCCGGAAGTGCTTGTGGTGCGAAGCCGGAAGTGCGCAGGCAGTGCTCGCGGCGGCGGCGACGGCGGCGGGAGGTTCGGTTGTCGCCCGTTGGCCGCGCGGCGCCGCGTTCGGCGGCCGCCATTGCAGGTCAGGCCGCGGGTGGGGGACAGGGGAGGCCGCGGGAAGCGAGGCCTGAGTCGGGAATAGGGGCGAAGGAGTGGGAAGCTAGGGATCCGGGGCCGGGCGGGGCGCAAGACTCGGAGAGAAGAATGGCGAGAGCCGAGGGGCGGGGAGCGGCGCGGCGGGGGAGGGGCGGCCG
>PVKA01023958.1:0-34871 GCA_004027165.1 Ctenomys sociabilis
GTGATGGATTATTTTTTCCTGTATTCTCATTGTTTTTAAGAGATCCTTTCTCACCTTTTTCACTAGCTGCACAAGCATCATCAAGATCTGAAACTGTCTTCGCTTTCACTTAAACTGTTTTGTAGACTCGTGATTGATATTTTTAGTTCTTCTATATCTCTCTGACTGTGTTTCATGCATTCTATTTCTTTTCTGTATTGCTCATTCAAGGAATCCATCATATTTCTGATCTCCTCAATTTTTTTATCCATGTCTTCTTTAGAGGTAGTTATTAATTCTTTTTCTGCAGAGTTTCTTCCATGTTGAGCTTCCTCTGCATATTTCCGGATTTGTTTCTGTATTTCAGATGCTATGATTTTAGAGAATTCTTTTTTGTCAAAGGATTCTTTTTCAATTTCAAAAATTATTCCTGCTTTGAGTTCCTCATGAGCTTTCTGCTGTTGTTTCTTTGCTTCAGGTGCTGGTAATTCATATGTTTCACCTGGAATAGTGCTCTCTGCACTTGTTCTGGGTGAGCATTGTTTTTCCCCCTGATGTTTCTGCATTTGATTCTTTAATTCAGATGCTATGTATTCAGATATTTCTTTTTTTATTTCAGGAATTTATTCTCATCTGAGTTCCTCTATACCTTTCTGCTGTTGTTCCTTTGCTTCTGTATCTGTTAATTCATTCATTTCCACTGAGCTAGTGTCCTCTGCACTTACAGGTGGACTCGAGGCCTGAGATTGCATTTTCTCCTTGTCTTTGTCATTTTGTATAGCACTGACCTCTGACCTTTGGTGTAGATCTTTGGTGCAGCTATAACCTTAGTTTGTAATGAGATTTGGGTGCCAGTCTATTAAATATGAGATTATCCAGTTATGCCTGGCCTGGATCTAGCTGTCACGCTCAATTCCTCTTTGCTGCAGCTCCTGTGGTTCCCCTTTGTAGGTTCTTGGCTGAGCTGTGCTGTGTTTGGGGCCCCGGGATATGTTACTCTGGCGCGGCGGGCCTGAAGCTCTCACTCACAGGCCATCTTAGGTTTTTTTAAATTGCAGTTACCAGGTATTATGTTTTGAGTCTGGATGTCCCCCTAAAGCCTTGTGCAGTTTAGGTGGAGCTTTTTTGGAGGAGGCTGAATCTGCAGTGTGTGATCGACCTCTGGTGCGATGCTGGGATGAATGGTGGGTGGGTGGCACCGCCCAGATCCCAGTACTCTGGATACAAAAAAAGGCATAAAGAGGGTCTTGTCACTCGTTTCCATTGCTGCTTTTGTTGTCTTCTGCTGTCATGAACTGTTTCTCCTCTCTGATGTCCTTCTGCGGAGCCACCCTGCCTTAGTGCCAGCAATTATGGACTATGTACTGAATGAACCAATTTCATCCTTTAAATTTGGGTGTTAGCTATTTTGTCTCAGTAATGAGAGAGAAGATACTAAGATGCCGCTACATACACTTGTTAGCTTGCGGTTCCATCTAACATTAAGGCCCATGAGGAGCTGTTTAAGTTTCCTGTGCTACCATAACAAATCACACACACACTTGATTGCTTGACACAACAGAAATTTATTCTCTTCCAATTCTGGAGCCCAGGAATCCAAAATGAAAGTGCTGCTAGCACCTCGCTCCCTCTGGAAGCTCTCAGGCAGGATCCACTCTTGCTCTCTCGAGCTGCTAGTGACAGGTGACAGGTTCTCCACTCTGTTCTCCGCTGCTGTCTTAATGCGACCTGCTCCCCTGTGTGTTTTCTGTTTTCTCTCTCTTAGAAAAAATTGTTGTTGAAGTTGGGGGCTCATCAAAATCCAGGTTCTCATCTCAGGATCCTTTAGGCAATTCCATCTGCAAAATGCTCCTTCCTTATGGTCACAGTTATAGGTTCCTGGCCCACATATATTTTAGAAGGCTGCTGCTCAATCCATGACAAAGGATCTAACTGTTAATCATTGCTGTTATGAACATAATTCAGTTCTTGTATGGGGTGGCAGAGTCCAAGCACAGAATTTGGAGAAAAGCCTTGAGTAGGGTAGTAATAACCATCAAAGAGCATAGGCTTCCCAGGCCTTGGTGGATAGTTATGATATAGCCAAGAAGAGTTGTGCTTTTAAGATTTATTTTTAATCAGTATATGGTTGTGATGGAATACTGCCTCCATGCAGGGAATTAGTACAGATCTAATTTCTTGGTTGTCCTGAGAAGGTGCACTTGAGGGTGGAAGTTGAATGAAACAAAGCAGGGGTTGTGCAGCTGGTTGTATCTCAGGAACAGGTCAGCTAGGAGCAATGGGAGTCAAAGTGGTGCTGGAAAATCACAGTGGATACCGTGGTGAGGAGAACAGACAGCCAACTCATCTTTCTAGCTAAATATGGAAGGAACTGACTTTGGTCTTAGTTTATTCCTTTACTTCTCAGTGTGCTCTCTGACAGTAGGAAGCTGAGAGGAAAAAGAACAATTGGATTATTTTGCTGAATTCATGTACCTACAATATTTGAATGGCCATAGAATACCCATCTCTGACAAACCTAAACAGAAAAGGGGGATAAGAATGAAGTACCATTTTGTAGTGAAAAAAGTATATATACAAAATAGGACAGATATACAGTTACTTTCTCTTAGTTCAATGAGAAGAAAGATTTGTACTAATAGTGCTCAGACAGGATATCATGTCTGCATCTTGTACTCTGAATAACTACTATGATGACAACAATATGCAATGTATTAATTATTGTAAGTGTCCTAATAACCTGTTTTGAAACTTTCTCATTGCTATTTCTTTCTCAATAAAATTAATAATAATAATAAAAAGTCTTCAGTTATTCTAACTGAAGGAAACCTACTATGTTACCCTTCAGGAACACCATGGTTACTGAACCTCCTTCATCTGTGCACTTTCCCAGCATTCTGCCCACTAAATCACACAAGAGCACAGGCCACTCTTTCTTGAGGTTTCTTATTCCTTTTGTGACTTGTTCCCCTGAAATATCTATTCCTGGTTCTTGCCATATTAGATTTAGTTCCTTAAATGTGTTTGGCCACAGTTCAACTTTAGTTTTGGATTTTTTTTTTTATGCAAGGTTTAAATGTTCTTGAAAGTGGATTTTATTGTAGTGTGTTGTTTACTAGTAGCATCATATTTTAAATGAATAAAACTCTGTTTTGTATGCCCGGATCTTAGCACATCATTGATATTAGTTTAATGATAACTTTTTCATACAGTGCCTTGGAAGCTAAGTTTTCTAACTCTTGATTTATTATTTAAGCTGTGAGCTGGAGAATAATTCAAAGGAACACTCTGAATATGTATCACATCCTTGGATTTATTTATTATTTTAGCCTCATTAAAGTTTCCAAAGAAGCAGAGCTACAGATATTATAACAATTGGAGGTGATGGAGGCCAGCTATCACATCGAAGCTACTCTATGGCTTTTCTCTCATTTTTGAGTCGGGAAATGGCCAGTGTGTAGTTATAATGGAGCTTAGTCCCGGGAACCGCGGTTCATTGTCTCATGAATTTTAATTAATAGTGTAATTTCTCAGAACATTCTCTCCAGGAAAAACTTTACAGTACTTTAAAAGCTTCACTGACTTCTTGACCCTGTATAAGCCCAAGAAGAAAAGAAATGGGTCGCTCCAATTCTAGATCACATTCTTCAAGATCAAAGTCTAGACCACAATCGAGTTCTCGATCAAGATCAAGATCACACTCTAGAAAGAAGAGACACAGTTCTAGGTCTCGTTCCAGGACATACTCAAGATCTCGTAGTAGAGATCATATTTATTCTAGAGATTATCACCGAGATTACAGAAATAACAGAGGAATGACCTTATGGGTACAGAGGAAGGGGTAGAGGAGGAGGAGGAGGTAGATATCATCGAGGTGGTTATAGACCTGTCTGGAATAGAAGGCATTCTAGGAGCCTTAGATGGGGTCATTCACATTCCAGGAGTCCAAAAAGAAAATCAGTTTCTTCTCAAAGATCCTGAAGCAGATTTCTTTGGTCATATAGGTCTTCTAGATCTCCAAGATCATCTCCATCTCGCTCTTCATCCCCGTATAGCAAATCTCCTGTCTCTAAAAGATGAAGATCTCAGGAAAAACAAACCAAAAAAACCTGAAGGGGAGCCCCAAGAAGAGAGTCCTTTAACAAGTAAATCACAAGAAGAAGCAAAGGATACATTTGAACATGATCCATCTGAATCTATTGATGAATTTAATAAATCAGCCACCTCTGGTGATATTTGGCCTGGCCTTTTTGCTTATGATAATAGTCTGAGATCACCCCATTGTCCTTCACCTATTGCTACACCACCTAGTCAGAGTTCATCGTGCTCTGATGCCCCCATGCTTAGTACAGTCCACTCTGCAAAAAATACCCCTTCTCAGCATTCACATTCCATTCAGCATAGTCCTGAAAGATCTAGTTCTGGTTCAATTGGAAATGGATCTAGTCGCTACAGTCCTTCTCAAAATAGTCCAATTCATCATATCCCCTTACGCAGAAGCCCTGAAAAGATAATTACACCACAGAATGCTCCGAGAGATGAGTCTAGGGGATGTTCATTTTACCCTGATGGAGGAGATCAGGAAACTGTAAAGACTGGAAAGTTCCTTAAAAGATTCACAGATGAAGAGTCTAGAATGTTCCTTCTCGATAGGGGTAGTATCAGGGATAAAGAAGCTCCAAAGGATCAAGGATTAGAGAAAGGGAGGGCAGAGGGAGAATGGGAAGACCAGGAAGCTCTAGATTACTTTAGTGATAAAGGGTCTGGAAAACAGAGTTTAATGATTCAGAAGGGGATGACACAGAGGAGACAGAGGATTATAGACAATTCAGGAAGTCAGTCCTCACAGATCAGGGTAAAAATTTCACTACTGCATCTCATCAGAATACTGAGGAGGAAGGATCCAAGTCCAAGTCCAAGGTTTCTTTGAAAGGCAATAGAGAAAGTGATGGATTTAAAGAAAAAAAAATTATAAACTCAAAGAGACTGGCTATGTAGTAGAAAGGCCAAGCACTGCAAAAGATAAGCACAAGGAAGAACACACAAGTTCTGAAAGAATAACAGTAAAGAAAGAAACACAGTCACCTGAGCAGGTAAACTCTTAAAAGCTCAAAGACCTCTTTCATTACAGTCCCCCTCTACACAAGAATCTGGATGCACAAGAGAAGTCTCCTCTCCTTCAGAGATGAGAGTCCCCTTGGGATCTAAATGATAGCAAGTGATTCTCACTATCCTGAAGTGAAACTCAAAATGACACCTGTTCCTCTTGATGATTCTAACAGACCATCCTCCTTGACTAAAGACAGGCTGCTTGCTAGTACACTTGTCCATTCTGTCAAGATGGAGCAAGAATTCTGATTCATCTTTGACCACATTAAGTTGTCTCAGGCCAGCAAAAGCACATCAGAGTCACTTATACAACACATTGTGTCCTTGGTTCATCATGTTAAAGAGCAATACTTCAAATCACCTGCAGTGACCCTAAATGAGCCGTTTACTTCATATCAGAAATCCACTGAAGAGCACAATACCCGGCAAAAGAGCCCTGAGATACACAGGAGAACTGACGTCTCTTCAAATACCCCGAGGAAGCACACCTGTTTAGCAGGGGAGGAGAGAGTTTTTAAAGAAGAAAATCAGAAGGGAGATAAAAAACTAAGGTGTGATTCTGCTGATCTTCAGCATGACATTGATCGCTGTAGAAAAGAAAGAAGTAAAGAACAGGGGGATTCCAAGAGCTGCAGGGAATCCAGCAGATCAAGAAAGCAAGAAAAAACTCCAAAATATTACAAGGAATTCAAATCTTACAAAGATGACAGTAAACATAAAGCAGAGAGTAAGATTGTTCTTGGTCTCCATCCTCTTCAGCATCACCTTCCTCTCCTAGTTCTCAAGAAGAGAAGGAGGGTAAGAAGGAGCGAGAAGGGAGTTCAAAGCCCACCATAAGCTGAAAGAGTACTCTGGCTTTACAGGAGTCAGCCGGCCACAAGGAACCTTCTTTCAAATTAGAGGCAGAGGAAGAGCCAGAGGAATTATTGCTGGGACAAATACTGGTCCAAACAACTCAAATACTACATTTCAAAAGAGACTGAAGGAAGAGGAATGGGCTCCAGAATATACCCCAAAGAGCAAGAAGTACTTCTTGTACGATGACAGAGATGATGGTGTGGATTATTAGGCCAAAAGAGGAAGAGGTTGTGGTATTTTCCAGCATGGCAGAGGGTGCTTTAACTTCAAAAACTCAAGTATCAGTCCAAAATGGTATTGAGGGGGTGGAGTCATTGAAGATGAAGAAGAGTCTATGGACAATAATGAGGATGAGAAGGACAGATGCAAAGAAGAAAAGGAATAGTAACTGAAGTAAGATTGCTACAGAGAGCAGAACTTGCACTCAACATTTTTTTATCTAAATTTTGTTTTCAAACAATAATGTAAGCATTTTACTTAAATTTCACTGTTTGCAAGTATTCTACAGAAATTTTGTTTTAAGTCTTTGGATACCTTGAAAAATAGTAGACTGTATGTTGAAAATTATATTGAAATAAATTACAAATTGTTACATACCTTATTTGTAACTCAATTTTTAAAAGTACTTTTACTGTTTTTGTTATTTGCATTGTAATTCTTCTTTGTCTATAAGATATGGTCAAGTACTGTGAAAATTCTGATTCTCTTCCTTCCCTGTTTGTTAATGTTTATTCTTAAGTAAACACTAGCTCTACATAAAAAAAGATATTATAAAAATTATTAAAATAATGGTAAGGCTGTAAGACCTTATTCAGGAAGTGTCTGGGGGTGATGATTGTGTCTGGAATTTGCAAGTAGTCTAAAGATTATGTTGAGGGCTGGGGAGATAGCTTAGTGGCTTAAGTTCCTGTCTAGCAAGTACAAGGTCCTAAGTTTGACCCCTGGTACAGAAAAAAAGAGTAAAGATTATGTTAAAATCAAGTTCAAAGAACAAATTAGAATAATATATGCCAGAATAAAAATATAAGTCTAATATAGTTTTAATTTTTAAAAATTTTTAAATGTATTTAGTGTGGGATCTATGGGATCTCACTATAGATTGAACTCACAGAAATCCTATTTTCAGCCTTCCAAGTGCTGGGATTATAGGTGCACACCACCAAGTCCAGTCTCAGGCACCATCTCAGTGCCCAGGGGGTGGGGTTGGCACGGCATGCCCGGGATTAACTAAATCTAATGTGAGAAAGAAAACACAAAGGAATCTCTTTACTTAGAATAGTGTTATTGATCTGGCACTTATTTATGGCCTAAGTCAGGGGCCATTGAATATTTGAATACATTAATAATGCCTTAAACGATACAGAAATATTTTTCACTCAACCATTTATTTGGTCACTAATTAATAAAAAATAAGGATATGATAGTAAGTTATACATTGATTATTTTTTATATTGAGAGAGAAGGGGATGATATTTAAGAAACTTTATAGTAGGAGGTGATGATAACTAATCAAATATCTGTTCTGCTTTTTTATGAAAGAACCCATGATAATGGACCAGATGAAAAAATTACTCTTAAACTAGGTTTGTAGTGTAGGGATGTGTGTGTGTGTGCGTGCGAGCAAGTGAGCGCGCACACGTGCCTATGTGCTCACGCCTAGGTTCAGATGAAGGACGTGTGAGTGAAAGTTACTTCCGGGAGAGAAGGACAATCACTTCCCTTGTGCTTGGCAGCCATCTTGGTCAGGAAGCAACCTTGGGGACTGAGGAGAGCAGACATCTGGTTACTGAAGATGGCTGCAGTTGTTGTGCCAGCCCTGGCCTATCTACCTCTGTGCTTCCTTTCTGAGGAGAAAAACCCTGTGAAGCTTATTGAGCCACTCACTGGCCTTGGGTCTCTTTTGCCTATAACCAAATCAGCTACTAATTGATACACAGGCCCAGTATACCCAGTTGCATTCCAGGGGACGTTTCTAAGTCTCATAAATCCACTTTGATTCCTCTATTACTGATTTGGAGGATTTGCAGTCCTGGCCAAGGCCATAATAATATTGAAGAGAGTGAGGATTTGAGCTCAGTTCAGTTGCTATGAGTGCAAATTCACAAGTTTTCCACTGCCCTTGATTGGTACAAGGGCTGATCGTAGAAGATCTGGTGTCTCTCTCAAATTTTTCTTTGTGAATCTTAATTATCTGAATGTTTCTTGGTGGGGACAGGAGAAACTATAGAGAGACTTTAGCCTGATATGGTTAGAGCATAGGGGAATGTGAATGTCCTTGGAGAAGCTGGCATTTGGAATATGACAATCGAGGGAAACTCTCAGGAGGAGGAGAACACTGAGGATAACAGCATCAGAAGCCCAGGCAATGTCACAATTCTGGAGCTCTACAGAAAGCCCTGAGAGTCTGTATTCTGTTTTGCTAAGTGAGGTGGTATTGCTTTTTCAGTAATGGTGAACCTTTCAAAGTTTTCAATGGTGCAGATGGCCTGCTGTGCCACCATACCACAGACTCACCACACTGCTTATATAGTCCTTCTCTCCTGAGAAAGTTGTATAGCCTGGCGAATGATTTAGAAAAACAGGAGGGTGTAGCTTAACCATTGGCTAGAAGAATTTCTGTAAACCCATGGCTCTCCTGAAGGAATAACACCACATGCCGTTCCTCCCCCTGCCGTGGTTCTCTGAGCCAGGGCCGCATTAGCTATTGCTCTCACACTGCAGGAACCTCTGACTGGTCTCCACCCTGCTGGCCTCTGGTACTGGAGCCCCCTTCTCTAGCATAAATAGGACACATTGCTTTCCCTTCCTTTCAAATTTCTGGTGACTTTCTATTGCCTGCAATGTGGAGTCCACACTCCTTGGCCAGCCATCTGGTCTTTCACTCTTGAGCTTTGTCTTTCACTGCTTCTCCCCTCTCTACTGTTTGTCTCCCTATGGGACACACAGAACTTCCCAGTCTGGGACATCCCATTGCCCCCAGCTGATGTCAGCCTCGCCAGTTTTGACTGTATGACATTAGGACCAGGCTATTTTTGAATTTAACTTACATAGCTCATTTATAACATCTATGTCTCATGTCCCAAAGGTCTTCCCTTTGCTATAAAGGTGACAGTGTGATCTCTGTTTCCCCTTTCCCTCATTCTCTCTAGTCATTTTAACAGAGTATTGTGTGTCTCATAGTGTGAGCTCAACTCTCTTTACAATGGGTAATATTCGCCATATATGGGCATCACTGAACAACCTTGAGGCCTGCCTCCTATTTATTTCTTCCCAGCTGGGCTGGCAGTGTTACTCTTTTGTTAGTCTCTAAAGAATTTAGCCTTCTCAGCTTCTGAATGACACACGTTTTCTTCTTCTATTTTTTTCGACCTCTCAGTATCATTATTTATTATTCCCTTGCTTTGAAAAAGAAGAAATAATTATTCATCAACTTTCTACTGCTGGCCATAAAGCAACCAGAGGTTACTGTACATGTAGCCTTTGTTTTTCTGAAAGAAGGCATCAATTTTAGGGCATTCAAGTGTCCTCTTGTGCCTCTATGCCCTCGAATTCAAGAGAACACAATCTATCTCTTTGTGGATGTCGCAGGCCCTGGGGTTACTTTAAGTATTTGGGGAAGGAGAAGAAGCCAAGAGCACTCATATTCTCTTATTTTTTGTGTGTGGATAATTTCCAAATCTATCTTTCTGACTTCTGGATCAAGCTCCAGATTCTTTTCTCACTGTCTATTAGGTGTTTCCACCAAGATGCCCCGCTGAGGCCTAAAATTTAATGTAGAGAGACGGACTCTAAACATCCATTCAACCAACGGGCAGTTCTCCAGAAGGAGGCAGATCTGCTGATGGTACCATCACGGAAACAGTCATCTGGACAACTTCACCCACCACTTCCTTCCTCAAGAACCACTCAGGAGGTGGAAATTAAGATCATAATTTAAAGCCCTCTGGAGGCTGGCCTTGAGGCATTTTAAACTTCACGGTTCACTTTCCACCACCCCCAACTCATCTTTCACCATGAATGTACATGAAGATTTCTTTACCAAAGTTGTTGAAGCAATATTTGTGCAGAAATGTCTTCCTTTCTCCAAGGCTTGCTCCTTCCAACCCACAGCATTGTTCTGATTCTCAGAACCACTGCTTTAAACCTTGAGTACAAACTATTTCTTTGGTGAATGTTAAATATATTATAACATCTGTATCTAAGAACATTTGTAGAAGTTGACACAGTATAAAATCAATAACGAAGGTAAAATGAAATTATTTTCAAAGCACAAGGAGAGATGTTCACAGATATCAGAGCAGAAATGCTTATGACAATGGCTAAGAAATGGGACTACCTCTCAGGCAGCTGAGCCAAAGCGCAAGCACATTGGATTCCATCATCCTAATTCTGTGCTTTAATTTCTAGAAAAAGGGAGCAGATTAAAGAGCTCTGCAGAGAGCAATTTGTTTTGGAAGAAAATCTCATAATATGTTTATAATGAGTCTTGTCTTTATATGTAAATCTAGTTCACAGTGAAAGAGACAAATGCTTTAGTAGCATGAAATCTTTCAATATCAATTATTGTTATATATATATATATATATATATATATATATATATATATATATATATATATATATATATAGTGAAATTGAAGAACTGTATTCTAGAACTGCGCATTCTTATTACCAACCAATACCAGACAGAGCTCAGGGAACTGAAAAGAGTGGGTGGTTTTCTTGCCTGCTTGACTCTGGATGAAAAGGGGCTTGGGGACTTCAGCCAGTTTCTCTGACACTTCCTTGATGTGCATGGTGTGAGTCTATGTTGCTGATAGAAGTGAGAACCGTGTACTTAGTGACCAGATGCAAACAAAGAGAGCTGTTATGCTGTTGTGAAAATTTGAAAACCAGAGTTTTAGTCCTCCCTGACAGTGGAAAATATTTCATCTTAGATGATCAGAAAAAGAGCTACTGTGCTCCTCCCTTTTTCTCCACAAACAGACAAACAAACAAATAAATAAACACAAAATCCCTAAGGCCTTAGAACATGAGAACATTTCTATCTTAGCAGCTTTCCTCAGTGGTGAGGCAGAACACCCAACACCTGCAGCCTGAAGGAGCAGAGGTTTACTTTGGCTGCATTTGCGAAGGCTTCAGTCTGCGGTCTGCAGTCCCCAAGGCAGAGGGGCGTGGGCAAGGCCAAGGTGCTCAGGGCAAGGCTGCCAGGAAGCAGAGCACGTAGGTGCAGGGAGAGGCCAGGAGGAAGAGGCTGAGGCCTAGGGACCCACCTCTTCCAGTGGGGCCCTGCCTCCTTACAGGAAGTCCGCCACGAGCCCTCTAGTCTAGCCATCTTTCGGAAGCCCCCCTTTGACCAGGGAGACAGCTCAGCAGTCTAAACTCCTGCTTGGCAAGTGCAAGGATCTGAGTTTGATCCCTGGTACTGCATGTTGCAGGAGGATCACTACATAGTGAGGCCTGGTACCAAATATATAACTTAAAAAAACCGAAGCAAAGCGAAGCAAAGCAAAAAGAAAAAAATCCCCTACTTCAGGCTTCAGGTACATGAGGCTTGGGGAGGAGAGAAACATATTATTATAATGATTTTATATATAAATGGACTTCTGTAAAATGATTGGAATGAATATAGAAAATGTTAAAATTTTTGATGAAATAAGTTTTATTAAAATGGTGTCAGTCTGGCTTAATGGCTTCTGGGCTTAAGATTTGCATGGTTGTTAAGAAAACACTTTACAGCAAACAAAAGCAGGGGGTGTTCTTTCTGTCCACTCTCACTAAGGCAGTCGGGGAAGAGCCAGCATCAGCTTTGGTTTCTTCTACACTGGGCTTCCTGCAGCATCAGGTGCTGGCCACGGTCACACAGCGCAAGTGGGTTCTTGGCCAACAAGGTGGCCCTGGCTTCACCTCTCTTGCCCTCTAAATGACAGTCTGTCCCTAGAGTCTCTAGATTCTCCCAGAGTCTGAAGGGACTGTTTGCCCCCTCCAGTCTCCAGCATGGCAGGTCCATGCAGTGGGGTTTCTGGCTCGCTTGATGCTAATCAGGAAGACAGTGCTTAATCCCCTAATGCTATCATCTAATGTCCCAGAATTTTCTCTTTGCTTCCTTTGTTATTTCTGCTTTGATAATATGACATTGTTGAACACCACATGGCACAGCTGAGAGGACAGCCTGCAGTGTGCCTTGTCATTTTCTGAAATAGTGATGAATCTATTATTCAGAAATATGCATTATAGATGTGTATATATTAGCTAGGGTAGTTATACTATTAACTGCTATTAATTCAGTGAAAAAAGTTCATATGTATATTGTCAGATCAATTTTTCGTGCCTATATCTTATAGGCACGAAATGAGCAACTAATTTGAAGATAACAATATGCAATGTACTAACCATTGTTACTCTTCTACAATCTTGTTTTGAAATTTTATGCCATTGTTTTCCTTTTTTTTTCCTTTTCTTTAATATTAAAAAAAAGGATTCTGGGACTACACTTTCTGAGGATCTCCTAATTTATGAGCAATCTAGGAAACATCGATATAGTATACTTGTGTCGATTTCAGAGCTCCCAGGGTCTTACACACCGCTTGGTTTCATGCCCTTCTGTCCTGGGTCTCAGCTAAGTCACTCATTGCCTAGTCTCTACACTGTCTTCTGCCTGGAATATCCCACCCTGGTGCTTTCCTCTCACCTCTAGCTGCCTCTTAGAACATCATCCCAGCAGCACTTTTCTGCAGAGACCTGATGTAAGACAACCTTGTCTTCCCTATGTCCTGCCCAATTGCCCTCTTTTATTTTTGCCACATCTGAGAACATGCACTTGTCACTGCCTTTCTGATTCTCTTGGCTTTAATCTCCTGGTTCCAAAGGGCCATTTTCTGTCTTCTTCACCATTAATTTCCAGTTCTTTATAATAGAGGATGGCAGCTAGAAGGTGCTTACTAAATCTTCACTGAGAGGGCTGCAGCAATACAGGGAAGACTCCTAAATGGAGACTGCACCAGCTATGGGAAACCTTCCTTCCCTGGGTGGATGTTGTAAGAGTTGTGTTTTTAATATTTTATTAGAAAAAATTACAAATAGAACAGTAGCATTGCAGATAGGGCAGCGAGGAATAAAGACGCAGAGGGAATCGGGTTAGGAGATCATGTAGAAGTGCTTGATGAACATGCGAATATGCATAGCACAAAGATTATCTTCAGTTACAGTGAATAATTTTACTTAGAACTTACAGAGTAAGACCTAGAATCTCAACCCATTTGACCTTGTAGATGTCTTTTGAAAATGTTTGGTCTTAAATCTTGCTCCAGGGTCCTTGATAATTTTTTTTTTTTTTTTTTTTTATGTATTTGGTACAGGATCTACAGGGTGTTCAGGGTCTCACTACATAGATAGGACTCACAGTGATTCTCCTGTTTTCAGCCTCCCAAGAGCTGGGATTATAGGCAAGCAACGCCATACCGTCTCAGTGCGCCCTGGGGGCGGGGCTGGCAGGGCATGCCTGACAAATATTCATTAAACAAATAAATTAATGCAAGAAACACAAGGAGATAAAATACAGACTTTGGCAGTTTTCCGGACTGAGCTATGCAGGCCTCAGTCACAGCTATGCAGTCTCTGTTTACCATTTGAGTACATCTATAACTTCCCTGGCCATGCCAATTTTGGCCCACTTTGTCCAACCCTTGCAGACCTTATAATCCTTGTCTGATCCTTCTCCTTTCACTATCTCCCCTGCATTTAACAGCTTGATAGAACTAAAGTGGGGCTCAATTTTAGAGCAGAGGAGAACTATAGTACTAACATTTCTTTAATTGTATTGTGGAGAACTATGAATGGTCTGAAGTTTTACCCTATTTCTGAACTACTTTTGTAGCTGATGGCAGAAGATAAGAGGCTCCTAGGACAGAGATTTAAAAAAATTGTCATCCACAGAAGCTGGAGCTTTATGTCCCTGAGTTGTGGCATGATAGATATCAGAGGGGGATGGCTGGACGCTGGCACCTTATAGGGCCGCCTGATAGGAGAGAGAGACCAAGCTTGGAGAATCTGTCATTTCCTAGTAGGTGAAAGCAACCCTGTGCTTTTTCTTAGGGGATGCAGTCTCTTTTCTCTCAAGGTAACACAGCGAACTGTGAGAAGAAATAGGTACTATTTTTAAGGTAGCAAAGTGAACTGGCTTGGGTAGGGGTGGTCAGAGTTTTCCATTCCTGCTATACCCAGCAGGAGAGCGCAGTGTTGCTTTAGGCCATAGTAGATTGCTTTTCCTGAAGCCTGCCACAGGAGCTGCGAGGAGAGCTGAGTCCTGGCAGACACACATGGCAAAGAGAAGATGGCACTGTGGTGCCAGTGAAAGCTGACAACATTTAAGATGTATTTTTAACAGCAAGTCAGAAGATATTTGAACACTTGGAAACTTGCACGTAATTCTAAATGGTATTTTCCATACTCAGAGTCATAGGGAGGAAATTTTTCTCTAGCAGAATTTGGAAATATTGCATTCCTAAGTACTCTGGATTTAGATAATAGCACTTTCTCTAAAGCTTTCAGTTTATGTTTTTGTTATGGCTTCCTCTTAAAGAGCTACTGTAAATGTAGAATTTACAGCATATTTGCTGTTTTAGTATTTGGGTACCTGTCAGGATCTCAACATCATGTTCTCGAAGATAGCTCACAAGTGGCACGTGTGCTGTGCTTTTTGTCTTAGGAGGGGCATCACTAGCACTTGTGTATGTGGCAGCAGTCACCAGGGTCTTCTGTGACCTCGCCCACCTTGAGCAGGTATTTATGATGCTGAATGACTACACGACAGGAATTCTTCTGAAAATAGTAACTATTTCTTCTCACTATTTAAACATAAGTGCTTAGAATTAAAAAAGAACTCAGAAATTATTACTATTCTTTTCTAGAGACTTTATATTCAAGGTCTCTGAAATATTCTTCCCAGAACCAGACAAAAGAAGAAAGTTAGAATCTGGGTTAGCAAAAGTATGGAGAAACTGTTATCTGCCTTTATGAAGATAGCACACATTTTCTAATGCAGTCTGAGATTGCTCCTTTAGCAGTCATGTCAGTTATGTTCACAAGAGACAAAGGAATGCTGAAGCAATTCTCCACAAAGCTGAAAGATGGTAAATTTGCTATTTGTGAATTATCTGGGAATGTAATGTTGGGGTTCTGATAAGCATCCCGAGTGCTAAAAGAAGTAAGAATGTTTGTTTGCCATTTTGGTAGGTTATAAGAAGGGTGGTGACAAAGACATACAGTAAAACTCCCACAGTTGTTCCACAGGAACTTTCTCAATATTCCCCCGTCTACATCCACGCTGGATGGATTTCTGTCTGCTTTCATTGCTCCTGTGTGTCCAATGCCCAGAGTAGCCATATGCTTTTCCATGCTCAACAAATGCCTAATGCATGAAAAGATGTATTTTCAGAGTGATAGTTTTTAAATAGACTGAAGAATTTTATATTTTATATATGAGTTTTATAGCTAGTTACTTCTTACATAGTCTACTTGCAGGTACTAGAAGAAGATTCTTCTTTCTCTAGATGAATAAATGCCTTTACATAGAGATACAGATTCAAAAATTATTCTAATACTACTGGACCATCTCTTGATCCAGTAGAGAAGGAGGAAGGTCAAGGCGAACTTTCTTACCATTCCAAGCTGGATGTGGTGCACACTGATGATGGACAGGTTTGAGAAGAATCTTTCTAAAAACTTGCAGGTCTTAAGAACTCTATGTTCTTCACAAAGCAAGAGGAGAATACCACTTTAATTAGCAAGTAACAAATAAAAAGATGCACAACATATCAACTGGAGGCTCAAGGTGCATTAGTCAGATTTCTTGGCACAAAATATCCAACACCCAGAATTTAAGAGGAAAGGGTGTTTATTTTAGCTCACAGTTTCAATCTGTGGATTCCAGGCCCCTAAGGAAGAATATCCTGGTGTTCAGGTGTGGTCAGGCACAGCTGTTCCCTTCACTGGAAGTGAGGCACAGGAATGTGCGAGGTACTAATAAAGAGACTGGTAGCTTGAATGGGATAAAAAGGAATCGAGGGGAAGCTCAGTTTCTCCAGAGAAGCTCTAGCCTTCATCTTTGCCTTGGACATTATCTCCTGGCCTGTAGCAAAGTCTCTTCAGATCCTTCGCCTTTCTGCTGTGGACCCACACAGGATGCTGCTGTAAGCTCCTTCCACCTTCGCTGGGTCTGTTGTCTCTACTGTGCACAAACAGACCTTTTGCACTCTTCCACATCTGTCTCTGCTGGCAGCCATTGTAAGCCTACCTCAATAGTACTCATCTATTTGTACATCTTCCATTAAGTCTGTGTCTCTAGTGAGCACTGGCTGAGACTTCTGGGAGTGAGAAGCAGAGCACAAGGATTCGTCTACAGAGGCCGAGGAGAGATAAACAAGATCTATTAGCCTGTGGCCCACAGTCAGACACAGAGTCAGAAATGTTGACTCCAGGGCTTTGTTCTCCAGAGCTTTTAGCCTTTATAGGTTTCTATGGTAACCAAATTGTCTCATTTTGGAAATTGATAGGAATTCACTAAGCTTAGGTGCAGGTAAATTCTAGCTTGCCCCACAGTTTATCTTATCTGTTTGTTCCTCCAGAAAACACATGTTCCTCTTTGTGTGGGGTTTATGGCTAACCAAGAACTCAACAGTGGAGTGGTGAGGAGTGAGCTTATCTAGGCTTAAGTGACTTCTAAAATGGCATGCTAAGGAAGCAAAGCAAGTGGTGTCTCTTCTGTTTTGTCAATAAGGTGACTCACCCAGATGTACGCAAAAGTGAGATTTGCTGATCCCCCAAGGCTGCGACAGTGTACCTGTCAGAGCAACTCCAACCTAACCTATTTATTGCAAAGTACCAACAGTGCAATTAAACCTAAATAATGAAGTTTTAGTTTAGGAAAGTGATTCATTTATTAATTTCTTTTGTCTTAAAATCAAATTGAATTACTATGTGGTACAGGCTGGCCACCACTGCTTAGGTGACTCCCAAGCCAGTCAGCTTGGCCGTTCAGCTTAACAGTTGCAGAGGAAGGAGGCCTCAGCTGTCCATGTCTGACCCTTACAGACCTGCGCACTCAGGAGCCAGAGCACTTAGACGCTAAAGGCCCTGCATTGTTGTCAGCCTTGCAGCTCAACAACCATCAACGCTTACATTTCAGACAAAAGACTGGCAGGCATGCTCAGGGTGGTTCTGTGTGTGCACTCCCTTTGAGAAGGTTTGGGATCAGTGGACACCTGAAAGTCTTCTGGCTCTGGATGAGAAATTAAGAGGTCACTCTACCTCAAGGCCGACTTCTGCTTTGTATCAAAAGCTTTATCCCCCAAATTTAGAAGCTCCTTTAGGGAATGTTCTAGTGAAAAATAAAATTTTTGACAAAGTGATATTTGCTTCCAAAGTTCAGGATATACCAGAAGGGCACTACCATATAGACTCCTACTAAAACAAGGAATATTGTCCCCTGCAATGAAAAACTACTTGTATTTGGAGTGCACCATTCCATGAATAAATGTTGCCCTGTAGCTCCAATACAGTCTCCATGTTGTTTCCATAGAAACAGAGGGGTCATCATCCTCTCTCAGCGATGTATGGAAGTCCAGGATAATTTTCATGACAGCACTGAGATGACGGAACTTCAATAAAAGAAAGAGATGAGATTGCTGAAGACCCAACTATAGTAGTTAATTTTATTTGTCAGCTTGGCTGGGTCCTGGTGCCCAGATACTTGCTCCAGCATTATTCCAATTGTTTCTGTGAGGACATTTTTGGATGAAATCTATATTTAAATTGGTGGATTTGAGTAAACCAAGCTGTTGTCTGTAAGACGGGTGGATGCCATCCACTGAGTTGGAAGGCCTGAATAAACAAAGCAGTGACATGCTGTAGACAAGAGGGAGTCCTGTCGACAGAAGGTCTCACACTTGATTTGCACTGTTACAATTGATACGCTGTGTTAACCACTGTTAACTTGAGGAGTCTAGACACTTAATGAAGAACTCAGCAGTTCTTGATCATGGGGTATAGAGGACACATCCTTACCATTCTAGGATGTGGTTCATTGTGTCGATTTGAAAAGTTTAAAAGTTTAATTAAATTATTTAATGGGGGGGAGGGTCAGAGTTCTCACTTTGTAAAATCCTGGGCCTGTGCAAGAGGAGGGCCTGCAGATTGTGTGAGCACTGTGCCCACCTGAAGGCCGGTAGCCTGCGTACAGCACAAGGGAGGAAAGAGGCTTGTTCTTTGCCCTTTTGCTCCTGTTGCTTTTTCCATCTTCTGCTGCCTAGAACTGTTGTCCTTCAACGTGTCATCCTGCCTTGGAGCCAGGAGATTATGGACTGAGACCTTTCCACACTGTGAGCTAAATTAACCTTTCCTTCCTTAATTTTGGGTGTTGGGTATTTTTTCTCAGTGATGAGAGAAAAATACACCATGCATTTTTTCCTGGGACTCTAGCCTACTCTGGAAGTTTTGGACTTGCATGTATCTGTAATCATACAAGCCAGTTCCGTGAAACAAATCTCTCCCTGTGTGGATGTACCTTCTATTGGCTTGGCTTCTCTGGGGCAGCCTTGACCAAAGAGTGGCTATAGATCTAGGAGCTTCTTCTAACTTCCCTCAGTTAAGTTGGTTACCGTTGTATATCAGCCTCTTTCACAAATATCATGATGTTATTTATTGCCCCAGATAGGATGCTGTTGGTATTAAAAGGGGGCGGTATTAATTTTCTGGGAAGCAGGTATAACCTGGGCTTGTCCCCAGCAACTGGCACATAGGGCCAATGTACTCACAGGGAACCGAAGCCAACTGCTAATGCTATCATGCTCAGATATCTGAGGGCTAAGGTAGGTGCCAACTCGCAGACAAATCAGCAGCCTCTATTCACTGAATGTCGTATTCCCGCTGCTCTGCTCACTGAGAGGTGCTCTAATAAAATCTTAACTCACACAGGAACTTAATCATTGGTTGTTACAAAGTCTGAAATTCATGGATATGGGTCATCTTGGCAGGTGGTACCTGGCCCACCACTCAGCCATGATCTTTTCAGAAATGCCACGTCCAGGGAGTGACCTCACTGGATTTTAGATGTAGAATGGGAAGAATTAGTGGTGACAGCTCCAATTACATAAAACCCCTGAAAGGTGCCCTGCTCCAGTAATATTCTTTCTCCAGATGCCTTTGGGATTTGAATTAATCCACTTCTTCTTCTTTTTTATTTTTGGTGGAACCAGGGATTGAACTCAGGCTCTTGTACTTGCCAGGCAAAGACACTTCTTATGTCATAGAAATTCTAGTCATTCACAACTATTTTAGCCTCATAGTTAGACTGATTTTCCTTCGTTCCCCCACATGCAAAAAACTATGTTTAGCAGTAAGGGGAAGAAGACAGAGGAAATTTTAGATTATGAGAACTGAGAATGGATTTGAAAATAGAAGGCTTCATGAGGTTGATCAAGGTAAGGTGTGGGTGTGTAGGGCTTGAGACCCCTGTATAGACTGGTAACTGCTTATTTTCAGCTGAAGTAGAGATAAGATATTAATGTACTTTATTTTAAAGCAGTTTTAGATTCTCAGAAAAGTGGAGTACAAAGCACACAGAGTCCATTCATCGTCTTCCCCTGCGCATAGACTGCCTTCCCAGTATCCACAGGCTGAACAGCAGGGTTTTATTGGTTATACACAATGAACCTGAATTGACAGACAAATCATTAGTCCCTAAACTGGTGGTGTGTAGTAGGGCTCATTTGCAGCTCACAGCACTGTGCAGAGACCTTTCGCAGTCCTTTCCCTGTGCTCATCCCTCCCAAAGTTACTGATCTTTTTACTATCTCTATAGTCCTGTGTTTTCTAGCATGTCTTGTTGTTAGACTCAGAGCACACATATTTTTCTAATTGGCTTCTTTCATTTAGTAATATGAGTGTAAATTTCTTCCATATCGTTTCATGGGTAGCTCTTTAATACTGTTGAATAATTCTCCATTGTCTGGGTATTATTTATTTATTCATTCAGTTACTGAAGGATATCTTTGTTGCTTCCAAGTGTCGACAATTCTGAAGGATCCAAGTGTACATATTTTTTGTGTAGACATATGTTTTCAGTTTATTTGGGTAAATACCAAGGAGTGGAATTGCTGAATTAAATGCTAAGATGCTGTTTCTCTTGGAAGAAATTTCTGAACTGTCTTCCAAAGTGGCTATACCATTTTGCATTTTCATGAGTAATGAATAAAAGTTCCTTTTACTCCACATCCTCACCTGTGTGCAGTGTTATTAGTGCCTGGATTTTGATATTTAATAGATGTGATTTAGTTTGTATTTCTTTAATGACTGCCAACATTTTTTACATGCTAATTTTCCACCTATATATTTTTGGAGGGGTGTCTCTTTATCTACTTTGTCATTTTTTTAGTTCTGAGTTTTAATTATTGAATTTTAAGAGTTCTTTGTGTATTTGGATAACTGTCCTTTGTTCAGACATTACACTTTTTATGTGAAACTGGTTGCTTTATTATTAATATTGTCTACTGGTGTGTGTGTATCCTGTCAATTGTTTATGACTAAGAAAATGCAGACTTCAACTTTAGGAGTCATGAATTATAGGGCAGAAAAGCTGAACTGGCCAGATGTAAAAATGTTTTGCAGAATCGGGTGTGGGTGTGGTATATGTGTAGAAATGGGAATATGAAACAAGTTAGCCTTTTAAAAATGTCAAGTTACAGGAAAGCTGCCTCTCTAATGAAGCAAGTGATGCAGCCATAATTTTTTTTTGAAAAAAAAGTTTTGTGCCCTAATTTAGATTGAGATTTTTTTTTAAATTCTTACTAAGATATCCTCCAGACACTTTAACAAGGAAACTTTTGCCAAGCATTTTTGATCAACTTGCAAGATTAGTTTTGCCTGAATTTAACTGGGTCATGCTTTTCTATCTTCCATCTCAGCAGAAACATATTTTAACAGAAACTGAGACAGATCAAATGTGGAATATGCTTTTTTAAAAGGTGGGTTTTCGGTGTTACCAAATTAGTTTTATAATTCTAAATAGTTTCAAGTTTAAATACCAAAGAATTCTGATCTTTTTATCTTCCTTGTGAACACTGGAGCACGTGGGGTCTGCAGTATGAATCTGACAGTTACAACTGAATGATTTATCACAAAAACATATAGCTGTCTTGTGTTGTTTTTAACTTTTAGAGTTTTCTCATTTCATTACCACAACTGCAAGACAAACTCTTGAGCATTAGGATTCTTTAAGGAAGCAGAACTGGGGGGACATGGACACAGGCGGGTTTATTTCAAAGAACTGACCATGGGATTGTGGATACCAGCAAGACTAAAATCTGTTAGGCCAGCTGGGTGGCCAGAAATTCAATTAAGAGTTTGTGTTGCAGCCTTGAGGGCGAACCCTGCAGGTGGGCCAGGAGCCTGGGGACTCGGACAGCGTTTCTGTGCTCCACTGTGGGGGGGGACTTCTGCTCACTCTGGGAAGTCTTCGTTCCTTGGTCCTTCAATTGACTGGATGAGGATCACACACTTTGTGCAGGTCATTTACCTTACATAAAGCAAACTGCTTGGAAATATTAACAACATCTAATAAATACCTTCATAGCAACATCTATTTTAATTAATCAATTTATTTATTTTTATGTATTTGGTACAGTGTCTCACTAGGCAACTCAGACTCATAGTGATCCTCCTGTCTCAACCTCCCAAGTGCTGGAATTATAGGCATGTGCCAGCATACCTGGTCTCATTGGCTGGCTCGGTGTGCCTGGGGGCAGGACCAGTGTGGCCTGTGGTGCCAGGGATCGAACCCCGGTCCCTGCACTTGGCTAAGCAGGTGCTTAGTCTGATGAGCTATCTTGACACCCCTCATAGCAACATCTGCACTGGTGTCTGGGTGCTATCACTAGCCACACTGACACATGAAGTTGGCCATCACACTTTGACTGCAGGAACAACAGTGTGGACTCTCCTGTGTCACTTCAATGTTTGTCATCCAATACAAAGGTATATCTGAGTAAGCACACACTGAATGAATATTGGAGGTAAGTAGTTTGCATTCTGAAGATTGTGCCAGTGTGCCAGTATGACTTCATGCAGGACTACGCCATCGCATACAGATATAATGTAAAACTATTAAATGAACACGTTGATGATACCGGGAGTGATGTAAGCATTAACTTCAAATGAGCCCAGTGGGAAGAAGCCTGTCAGAAGACTGCAGCCAGCTGAACAATTGGAAGGCAGCGCAAAGTGGGATTGGTGGGCTCTGCGGGGGGGAGGAGACAGACCTGGTGGGAGTGTGTAGGTGCGGCAAAGCTCTAAGAAAAGCTGGTTATGTAGATGATAGCAATGGGACAGAGGCTGCTGATAATCCAGAGCAGACATTCCTTGAAATGAGAGGTGGCTGCCGAAGTATTCTGAACAGGAGAGCCATACAGTTTTGTTTTTTTTTTTTTTTTTTTTAAAGGATTTGCATCTGATGACAAGTTTTGGACCAAAGACTACAAAACAAACTCTGTCAGTTCCCATTCCCTGAGAAGATGCTAAGTAGCTTGTGAAAGGTTTCTGGGGATCATGCCTGTAGCCAGAAAGGCCTCTGGGATCTGTACTACCCAGTGGGAAGGCAGGGATGACAGTCTCTCAATGTCTGCTATGCGGTCAGGTCAGATCGAGGTTTACAAAATACACACTGGGTTTTTAAAGCTTAGTGCCAAAGAATGAAAGTAGAAATAACGGTCTTTTCACACAGCTAAGAATATCAAATACCTCCTAGTGACCTTCAAAATGTTTTCTATACTGAAGGTGGAGATAATCTTTTAGAATAAATACAACACATCATTAAATATATATTGATATAATTGAAATTCATTTCACCTGTTTCTTTTTTTACTTTTTCAAGCTGACTACATTAAATGTTTGAAATCTGATTGATGGTTCATCCTCTGTTTCTCAGTCAGTTTTGCTTCAGGCCACATTGTGTATTTGACACTTGGGAAGAGGGTATTGCATAGGAAAAATTTACATAGCTCCCAAAAAGTTTGACCCTGGTGGACATAGAGACCCTGGACCAAGGCTGGCCTTCAGAAGAGCGCCGCATTGTACGGGAACGTGTTGGCGGTGGTTCTTCAGCCGCGGGAGCCATCCCGGAAAGTGAAGCCTGGAGAGTCTCACTCAGTGCCTGCACAGGGCTGTCAGGCAGCTGAGTTCCCCATGGCAGAGTCTGGGGAAATACTGAAAATTCTGCAGGTATGAAGGTATGACTTCATGCAGGACTAAGCCATCACATACAGATATAATGTTAAACTGGGGAAGTCTGGGATCCAAGTACTGTATCTTTACTGCTTCCTCAGAGGCCAGAACTGTGTCATGGTACCCTGCATAAGTCCCGAGTGTGGCTGGCTCCTGTCAGCGCCACTCTGCCTGAAGTACAGTTTTCTGTCACTCTCCTGGCTTCCCATCCTTTTGTGCTTGGCAATCCCATTTGTAAGCAGAACACTCACATCGAACAGCAAAATAAGACCTGGCCTCAGAGTCTCTGAAGCTGCTCTCCCCACATGTTCACTTTCTAAGGCTCTGTGACAGAAGGTCACCCTGATTTGGGGGAGGTCAGGGTCCTTGCTTTTGCGTGCCTCTGCTATGACACTGCATGCTACTGATGTGCTGGGTTGTTACTCGGTCAAAAGTGAGATTTGCAGGTCTCTCTGGTCTGTGCTTTATAAAGCTCTTGTGGGTTGAGAATGTTGTTGAATTTTAACTGTTTCCATTCCAAGTTCTCCATTTCAGAAATTATTCCTTTGAAATGTAAGCCTGCCTTAAAATGAATAAGACCATCTGGCACAGGTAGTGAATGTAAAACGAGAAATGCTTCTTTCTTTTTTTTTTCTTTGTACCAAGAATTGAACTTGGGACCCCGCATTTGCCCAGCAGGTGCTTATGCCACTGAACTATCTTCCTGGCCCCTAATGCTTCGGTCTTGAAACAGACTGTGATGAAATTCTGAAGCAAGGGCAGTGGATGAGGGTGCAAGTGATAGTTCTGTGAAGGTTCTAAGTGAGCACAAAGAGGATAACAGAGATTTAGATGCTGTGGTTTTTGAGGAAGTGATCAGTACTGTTAGGAAAGGGATGTAAAGGTTAGAAAAAGATGCTTTAAAATGTAACCATCCTCAGCTTGCTTCTAGGTTGTCATTGTCAGGGTATGCTGACATTTAATTGTCAAAGGACAAACTTTTGTGATACAGATAAGAGCTCTAAGGAAGGAACTTCCCTCTGGTAAACCTGGGGCTATTCTGTAAGTCCATACCTGTTTTTTTAGTCACTAAAATGTTTTAAGTAAAAATGGAACTGGCAAATTATGAATATCATTAGTATTAATAGTACTAATTATTAGGTAGAAAGCAACAACACAAAAAATCCACTCTACTTTCCCACAGTTTTTTTTTTTTTAAAGTCTTCCAACAGTTTATTGGAAAGAATGTAGACGTTTAAAACAATCCCGCTGTCATGAACACAAACTGAGGTTTTTCAGCTAGGGTATAAGCTGAATCAAAGACAAATAAAAAAATCAATAGTGTATTAACACCTTTTCATTCATTTGCCATATTGACAGTGCAAACACAAATCTGGTCTAAATGTACAGACTCCCAAGCCAAGTATGTATAGCTTTCTTTGTCCTCCATGCTGAGAGATGTAAAAGATAAAAGGCCAAATAATACTAAATGTATGGGCTTCAGAAACCATCTAAGTTAAGGGCATTCACTAATTTTAGCTAAGATACATCTGGAACACACTGAAAAGTGATCATTTACCTACAACAATGTGAAGTAATTTTTTTGAAAAATAAACTTTAGCGGAACAATTCTGAAGAGTACACCAGAGGAATGGCAGGTTATCAGTTTAATGTATCAGTCAATTTTGAGTCCATGTCTAAAATATAAAATCTAGTTAAGTCCCCTATGCTGAGAACTTTCTATCATATCAGTAACTATGTTATGAAGTAAAAGACTTAGGTGAAAAGAATTTTTTATTATTATCACAACTGCTGTATTGTCTATAACCTCAACAGCTCATGAAAGTCTGGGAAATGTTCACGCATAAGAATAATCTTCAGGTGACTTGAAACTGCCCCATACAATGGTATATTATCAACCCTTAGTGAAGCCTTAAAAAAAAGCATGTTGGAAAAATGGGTCAAAGGAGGCAAATATAGCATCTGCCTTTAGAGCTATCAACTCAGGAATTGTCTCAATTATGAAATCTTGCAGTGAAGTTATTTTCTTTTTCAAAATTCGGGTGATGACATTTGTCTATCCCGGATCTGGCGTTTTTCACCATTACTGTGTTGTGAACCCTCATCTGCTCCATCGACTTCTGTTCCATCTACGTCCTCATCAGCACCCATGCTGTTCGTCATCTCAGAGAATTGATCAAAATTAGACACGTCTTCATCAGAATCATCCTCCTGGTCTCTCCAATTACTGAAGTCCACACTAAGCCAATTAAGCTTTGCTCTCTCTTTTGTTAACCGAGGTCACGATTGGCCAGATTCTCCTTTTTGTAAACAACATAAAATTGATTTGTCTGTTCTTTTATGCTCGAAATCACTTGGATCAATACAATGAAAAGGATCAATTTCATTAAAATGTTTAAAATTATCACTTCCTCCAAGACAACTGAAAGTAAGTTTGAATTTCTCAAAATTTATATTAACATCTTTACTGTCTTCAGCACAAAATTCAATGAAGACATAGTGCCTTCCATCATACCACTCTGCAGAAGCAGGCTGCACGTGAATGGGGCCGGGGGACGGGCAAATGGGGGGGCGGGCCTCTTGCGTTGGCCTCTTCTTGCTGCTCTCAGGCGACTGTGATGGCAGGCTCTACCTGAGTTCCCACAATGCACCGCGTGGAGGGAGCGGCTCCTGGGTCCGGAAGAAGAGGAAAGCGTAAGGAAAGGGGCGCGAGGACAGAGAAAGAACGTGAGTGCGTGCATGCGTGCGTGTGTGCGTGCATGTGTGCGTGCGTGCGTGCATGCGTGCGAGCGAGGGCTGGTGAGGCCAGGCGGCTCCCGCACAGTTTGGACCTGTCAGTATCCGCTGCAGTTTCAAGATAGGACGGTACAGTTGAGTGAATAGCTGAGTGTACACTTTGAAGCTGACAGGCACCATCTTTATATCTGGTGGTGCAGAATTGGTTAAGTTGTTTTTTATCTTTTCTAAGCTTCAGTTTCTTTAGCTGTGAATGGGAATATTTATAGCACCCAACACCTAATGTTGGGAGAATGGACAAAATGTGTGGACATTACTAGCACTGTGCCTAAGATGTACAAAGGGCTCAAAACTCTATTACTATTTGAATATATTGGAATTGCTTCATGCCATTGGCTAGGCAAAAGTATCACGTGTATTGATTTTATAAGTCAACAGACACTCTCTACCTGCATGTTAGGAAAACCAACCAACTGATCAAACAAATACATTACAGTCCAGGCTCTTGTTTTTTTTTTTTTTTTTTGTACGAATTTCTCAGGAGCTTACTCAGTACAGGAAACTGCACAGATCCTGGATCTACACACAGGAGGCTGCTATCTGATACTGCCTTTGTTTTTACTTATTTTTTTTTTTAATTATGTATTTGGTACGGGGTCTCCCTACACAACTCAGACTCATAGTGATCCTCTTGTTTCAGCCTCCCCCAGTGCTGGGATTTCAGGCATGCAACATCACGCTTAGTTTTGGTAGCTGGCTCAGCAGGCCTGGGGTGGGGCCAGCTTGGCATGAGGTATCAGGACTCTAACCCAGGTCCCTATATTTGCCAGGCAGGTGTTTACACTACTGAGCTATTTCTCTGGCCCCTAGATATGGCTTTTGAACATGGGCACTCTGGCAGGACCTTCTCTCTCTTTCTTCCTTCCTTCTTTCCTTCCTTCTTTCTTTCTTTCTTTCTTTCTTTCTTTCGTCTTTCTTTGGTTCTTTTTCCTTTTTTACTTAGATTTAATTGATTGCCAGGACTCTTTTCTCAAAGGTTCCCAGTGTGAAAAAGCAGGCTTTCCTTCCCAGAGTAAAGCATGCGGTTTCTGGGGCAGGAGCTCCTCTTTCTCTGAACAGATCTCTAAGATGAGGGAACCAACTAGATTTGATCAGGACTCTGCATCAAATCCTGAATTTAGGGAACTGCCCAATTGGGAGAGACCTGGGACTCAGTTTGGGTATCTGTAACCAAGGAGAAGGCTCCGATGGGCCACATTGTCCCTGACCACCATTAAATCAATGTGAAGCATATGAAAAATTGATACTATCTGCTTCTGTTGATATTGAGTAACTGAAACAGAGAATGACAAGCGCAAATCTATTTCAACTGGGAATGTTCCATAGCCAAGATAAAAAATGTATCACCTTCCAGCTGTAATAACCAAAACTCAAACTCAGATTTTAATTCTACAGGGTGCTAAATTACACCAATTGAATAATTTTTTTTTTTTTTTAATTTGCATGTTGCTTCAATGGAAACACAGGCACTGGTTAGAGAGGAGCAGGCTCCTGGGCTGTGGGGTGGAGCCTGCTGGAAGGCACAGATGTCTTATACCAGTTCTTAGTCTGGTATAATCTCACTATTTTGGTACCAGAGAACCCAACATCACCATCTCTTTGGAATCCTCTTGGGTCAGACTATTTCAGCCTCACACTGACTTGGCCGAAAATTATGAAAACAATGTTTGTCTTGTTTCTATGGCTCAGTGCAGCTTTCTGGCCTTGTACCCTAGCCTTGCCCCTCAACACTAAAATCACCTAGATGGCCTATCTTGGCTGTGTGATTTCCAGCTAGAATTTGCCATCTCCAAAAAAAATGACTGCTCCTGAAAGGTACATCCCCTTTAGCAGTATATCTCTGAATGTCTTTGTGAAAATAGTGGATTTCCCCACCTGTTATGCTGGCCTTGCCCTCCGGGTACAACCCTGGTCCCCACCCTGTATCAAGTTTCTGTTCCCCAAAGGAACAATTCCTCTCTCCAATCTGATAAGATGGTTCTTTTCCTTCTTGAAGATGCTTGTTCTCTGTCTGAAAATTATCTTGAAAGATGCAGCCTGCTTTCCAACTTCCCCACCTGTTTACTCTTCCTTTGCTTAGAGGAATGAGAGAAATGAAACCAGCCCAACTCAGGGCTGTCATGAGATCATTCTGTGGTCTAGAAGGCTTACAGTTGTGTGGATAGCAAAGCTTTCCTTGCTAAGGACTTAGAAGATAAGATATGACCAAGATGGAGGGACATAACCATATATCTGGATGATTATTTCTTATGACTTGGGCTGTTTACTACCTATTTTGCATCCAGAGCAACCCAGAATATTCACTGTTTCACTGGTTTACTTGGCAGTTAGCTCCATTGTGTTGTCAATCCCAGTGCACAAAATGGGGGTCAGATTTTAAAGTATCTTAGCATAGAGTAAAAGAATGAACTAAAGTGATCTCTTGTCAGCATCTTCTCCAACTGCATCCTAAGAATAAATCCACTGTTTTTTTTACATGTATTTAGTAGAGGGTCTACAGTGTCTCACTACAGAGATTGGATTTGTAATGATCCTTCCTATTTTTCAGCCTTCCAAGTGCTAGGATTACAGGCATGCCCCCACCATGCCCAGTTTCAGTGGCTATCGCAGGGTACCCTGAGGGCAAGGCCAGCATAGCAGGTGGGGAAATCCACTATTTTCACAAAGACATTCAGAGATACACTGGTAAAGGAGATGTACCTTTCAGGAGCAGTCATTTTTTTGGAGATGGCAAATTCTAGCTGGAAATCACACAGCCAAGATAGGCCATCGAGGTGATTTTAGTGTTGAGGGGCAAGGCTAGGGTACAAGGCCAGAAAGCTGCACTGAGCCATAGAAACAAGACAAACATTGTTTTCATAATTTTCGGCCAAGTCAGTGTGAGGCAATTGTCTGATCCAAGAGCATTCCAAAGAGATGGTGATGTTGGGGTCTCTGGTACCAAAATAGTGAGATTATACCAGACTAAGAACTGAAGGGTGATTATTCTGAAAGTTTGCTTGCATTTTTATTTTATTTTTATTTCTTTGCTTTTATTTTGTTAGTTTTTAATTCTCACCCTGTGGTTTAGCCAGTTTCCTATTGATGAGATAAAATATCCAATAACCATCATTTTAAAAAGGAGAAGTCTATTTTGGGTTATGAATGTTAGAGAATTCAGACTGTGGTTGGCTAGAATCAAGGCAGATAGGGCAGAGGGAAAGGGCCTGGGCAGAGCACAGCTATTCATCCAAGAAGTAGCCAAGAAGTAGACAGAGAAGGGAAGAGCTGAAGAGGGGGCAGCACCCCTCCACGTGCCACCCTCCAGGACCCACCTCTTCCAACCAGGTCCACCTCCTCAGGCACGCCAGCTGTGAACTCATCCCTGGAGGAAGCCACTCATGAGACTTGGTCCCCGTGGTCTAATTACCTTCCAAACAATGAGACTTGGGGGAATATTTCACACCTGAACCATAACATCCTGGCATCCTGGGTTTAGCTGGTTCAGGTTTTTCCTAATCAAGGTAGGAATGCTTCCAACATAGATGCAACAATGATATTAGTGCATTGGGTGCTGTGACATCATTTAGCCCTTTCAGTCATATCATACCTGAGGGCCAGCAGCATGAAGGTGATTATGGTGTTATAGAATTGAAAAGGAGGACTTGGCCTTAGCCAGTGCCACCAGGGCTCAGCTGCCTCAGCTAATACATTTTGCACAACCACACAAAGCAAAGAATTCTGACAATTCGTGCTGAGGGAAGCTCAGGGCATGTGGAATGCACAGAAATGAAAGTGAAAAATAGAAATGGCAGTTATTGGTTATTTGTCGGAATGAAGCCTATAGCTTCTACTGTATTTGACTGTCTATTCCGTAAGAATAAACACTTTCACAAGTTTTTCTCTTTCCCATATTTTACAAAATGCACTATCTATGGTTATATTTGTCTTTAGGCTACATACTTCAGATATGGGAAATGTACAACTACAGATTTTGACCTGAGAGCCAAAATACAATAACTACTTAATTTAGGTATTCCTTTTGGTGAAGAGATAGAGTGCCCCCAGTTCAATCAGGGTGAATTGGGCCAGGTCCTGCCTTCAGCAACTCCCCTTTTCTGACCAAGCCACAGCCCTAACTGCAAACTCATCTGTAGACTAATATTTTCAGGTAGGAAATGATTTATAGACAAAGGGAGAAGACTGTGATGGACATACACTTTTAAAATTTATTTAATATTTAATACCTACTTGTGTTCATATCCCATGGTATAATTGGATCCAGAGTGTCCTTTAAAGCCACATGTGGCGTGGTTCCTGGATGTGACACTGCAAGGAGGTAGCAGAACCTCAAGGGGGTGGAGTCTTATGAGAGAAAGTTAGGTCATTAAGGATTTGTCCATGAAGAGGATACAGTGAACAAGGAACAGAACTTCTGAAACTAGGAGTCAAAAAAGACCTTCTCTTCTAGTAAGGTGATTTTTCTCAGGTATTTTCTCACATAGAAAGAAAAATCACTAATAACCCCACTCTCCATTCTAGGGACTTCTCAAATATGTATAGCTCAGGTGGATATTGACTTCCTGTTTGGAGGCTGAAGAAGTCAGGATCTTCCTCATTGAAGCTAAGGAATCTCAAGTGACTTCGTTTGGCCACTTAGGTACTCTTGCTGTGGCAAATAAGCTTACTGAGCCACCAGCTGCAGAGAGAAGCGAGTTTATTAGCTGGCAGTGGTGGGCACCCAGTACATGACCAACTACTTACTCTGCAGGGCAGGAGGGGCGAATAGTTTTATGGTTCCGGTTCCGGGCCTAGTTCTGGGTCTGGGGTGGGTGCTGATATTCAATGCAGATCCAGAAATACTCCTAAAAAACATGGGTTTAGCTTGTATCTTGGTTACTTTCTCTCATTCCTGGGACTAAATATCTGACACCCCAAATTAATGAAGGACAGCGTTATTTAGGTCATGATTTGTGGAGGTTTTAGTCCATACTGAGCTGGCTCCAAGGAAGACTGGCGCTTGGCAGTGGACAGCAGTCCATGGTGGCAAAAAACAGCAAAACAGCAAGCGCAAAAGGGAGGAGTCAGAGCGACAAGGCAGCGGCAACCTGTCTCCTTTCCTCTTGTTACCTTCAGGCTGTCTGCCCCAGCCTTGGATCATGAATTAATCAGAAACCTAGAACTGCACCTCCACAACTGCGTAAGACTTTGTGAGGGGAGGGAACTACATGCAAACCATAACATCTTGTGACAAAGGAACAAAGGTGCAGTACATTTTACACAGAGAACAAGGAGTCTTATGGCAAAGCATGAGGTGGTATCGGGTTAGGTAACTATGACAACATTTATAAGAAATAAACTTAAGGAAACAGAAACGTAAGTTCTACTATGGTGCCTGAGTACGACATGGTATCAGTTTCATTCTTTTTCACTCTTCACTCTCTCTGCAAATCTCCACCTTAATAAAATGACCAGGAATCTGGAGTTGGAACAATACATTCATCTTAGAATAGTAATGGTGATAGCCTACAGCTTGGGTGGATGCTGCTCTGTGATTTGTATTGAAATTTCTTGGTTATTTCTTGCTTTCCCAATCAGATTTTCCAACATTTTTTTTATTCTATAAGTTCTCAATCTTTCCACAATTTTTTTTAAAGATAGTCAGGTTGAGGGTCTATTGCTTCCCTCAAAATTGTAGTTATTTAGTACCGTGCTGGCCCCACACCCGGGGAGCGCTGAGTCAGCGATTGAGACTGGGCGTGGTGGCGCAGGCCTGTAATCCCAGCTCCTGGGGAGGCTGAATATGGGCAGATCAGTACAAGTCTGATCTACGTAGTGAGACCCTGTAGACTCTTACAAAGAAACAAGCAAATAGACAAACCAAACAAAACAAAAACTACCCAAAAAGTAGTTATTTATACCCAAAGAATAAGTTTAGTTCTTTTTTTTTTTTTTTTTATAAGTTTAGTTTTTAAATTAAAAAAAAAAAAAAAATACTGTAGTTGAAATCAACTTTCTGCCAAAGCTGAGAAACTTCAATTTCTGTGAAGGGGCCTTCCAAGACCGTAGCGAACAGAGCTGAGTTCAACTGAGAATTAATCTGTATTCCCAGTTTCATTCATGCTTCCAAATTTCACTTCTCTTTCTCAGTAGAATACCTCACTCACCAGAGGATCAGAAGTGCAGAATATCACATTCCGTGTCATCACGCTGTTGATAACTTTTCTCCCTGAGGTACCCAAACAAGCAGAAGCCAAGTGTTCACTCTCAGCTCTGGAACCCGAGCAGGCTAACAGTGGGCTCACTCAGGCGGGAGAGCGGCAAGTCTATTACTGGTTGGTTCACCAGTTCAAATTGTTCAGCTCATGAGATGAAAGATTTTGTAGCTCATATTCTTGTAGAAAGCATGTCTCTTGTAGCTAGCTTTTTAAATTTTAAAGAACCCACAGATGTGTTGTGACTGAACTAAACGTTTCTCGTGGGGTGTGGTGGACGGAGCATGTGTACAGTTTCATCTGCTAGGGGAGGGAGTGCTGAGACAGAAGGTTCACCAGTTGAAGGCCAGCCTGGGGAATCTTAGACTCTGGATCAAAATAAAATAAATAGAAAGGGTGAGGGGAGGGATATAGCTCAGTGCTCCCTGGCTTCAACCTCCATTATTGAAAAAAAAAAAAACCTTCTCTACTCAAATACATTGTCCTAGTTAGACCAAAAAAATTGGCTTGATTTTTATTTTCATAATGTATTTCATATATTTTTTAAACCTGTGCATGCAATAAAGAGTTCTTCTGGGCATACCAATAGTCACCCTTGACAAGTACATTCTGCCTTGAATTAGTTTTATATTATTTTTCATGGAAGGTAAGAATCTTCTAGTAGTACAAGTCCACTACATTTTCTTCCACTTTTTGTATCATTTTTGTATTTTTACTCTTACATATAGAAAAACTCACAATAAATTCTTGTGACTTTTGAGTTAGAGAAATGACATTTAAGGAACATAATGGGAGCAAGAAAATTCACTGGGCAGATTGTTGCCCTTTTCACTGTGCTTCCTCCCTGCCCAGACCCAGATGGCATCAGCGCCGTCTGTCTTCGGCCCGGAGAGGCCCCGTTATCACTTCTTACGGTGAAGGTCTGCTAATGATGTGCTTTTTGAACTTTTCATTTGAAAATGTGTATTTCACCTACAGTTCAACAAATTGTTTCTGCTAGGTATGGAATGTTTGATTGAGATTGGTTCTTCCATCATTTAAAATCTTTTCCATTGTCTTCTATATTCTGCTCTTTCTGATATGAAACCATTATTGTTCTTCTACTTTTTTTTTTTTTTTTTTTTTGTACCAGGGATCAAACTCTGGACCTGGTGCTTGCTAGGCAGGCGCTTATGCCACTGAGCTAGCTCCCTGGCCCCAATGTACATCTACTCGTGATACAACTCTTACAGGATTTTCCTCCTGCTCTTAGGATTTTCATTTTTAAAGTTTACCCACAATGTCATCAGGTATTACTTTGTTTCTAATTTTGCTTGGGATTCATTCATTAAACTTCTCAACTCTTTGAATATCTCATTTTGATAAAACGTGGAAAAATTGAGGCCAATGTTTTTGCACATACACAAAGTATCTCTTCTGTCCTATTTTTTCTCTGATTTCCTTTTGGGACTCTACATACACGTATTTTAGAAGTTTGATTTGTCTACTCCAAGGGACTTCAGATCCTGTTTATTTTAAAAAATCTTTTATTTTTCTGCTTTCAGCTTAGATGGCTTTGTTTTTCTTTTCTTCAAATTCACTAGTCCTGTTTTCTCAGATAGTCGATATTCTTTTAAGGCCACAAAATGAGCTTATTTTAAATATTCTATTTTCCAATTCTAGTATGTTCCTTTAAGTTTCCTCTAAATTGCATACCTCTTCCCAATAGTCTTGCCTCTCTTACTAATAATTTTCTATAGAATTCCTTAGACAGTTATTTTAATAGTTATTTCAAAGTGTCTTTCTGTTGATTCTGGGCCTCTTTTCTATTGACTAATTTTTCTCTTGATTATGATTTCTATTTTTTACCTATTTAATGGTTTTCAAATTGCACACTTGACCTTGACAATTATGCACTATAGATAATCTGCATTCTGTTATCTTCTTCTGAACAGTGCGAAGCTTTGTTCTGCAGGATAGTGCTGTTTCTAAAGGATCACCCCACGTTTGGGAAACCTTGATCTGACTCTCAGAAGGGGTGTCTTCTAATTGTGTCCTTTGCCGAGGATGATTCTTTTCATCTTGGGAGAAGTTCTATTTCCCCCCAGGGTTTTTTAAGTAGCTTAATATTACATAGCATAACACTTAATCTCTATAAGCATACAATTTCACAATTTTTTGACAAATTTATAACTTGTGCACCCCTAGCCACAACCTAGTTTTTATAAATTGTGGTGAAATAAGCATAAGATGAAATTTAGGAGCACGAAGTCCATTCACGTTGTTGGGTGCCATTGATACTATTTATCTCTACAGCTCTTTCACAGTCTGTTGAGCTGAATCTGTGTACCCAGTATGCACAGCTACCTTATGGCTCCGACAGCCACCTTTGTCCTTCCTGTTCCTGGGCATTGACTTGGGTAGCTACCATGTTTAAGTCGATTCACATAGAATTTGTCCTTTGTAACTGGTTTACTTGACAAAGTGTGATGTCCCCTAGGATCCATGCATGTTGTAGCACATATGTTAGAGTTACATTCTTCTTTTCACTTCTTATACTAGGGAGACTATACGATATTTACACATGTGTGTCTGGTTTATTTCACTTATGAGTATATGTTCAAGTGACATCCACTTCAATACAAATGCTTCAAGCTTATCATTCTTAATAGCTGAGTAATAC
>PVKA01023959.1:0-20359 GCA_004027165.1 Ctenomys sociabilis
GCTCTGCAGATCTCACACAAGTGTTTCAGTGCAGACGGCTCTTGAGGACATCTGCTGTTTGGACTGGGCATTTGGTCGCGTTTAGGGTGGTATAAATAGCTAAATTTGTTAAAACATTTCTTTTTAAAATAATGTACTTTTATGAGAATATAGTGAAAAGTGTGATACGGGTGCACACTTTTGCACATTTCCTTTTAAGAAATCAGCTACTGTTGACCTGTCTGCTAATATATTTGGTCCTTTCTGGTAGTGCATGTCATATACCTTCCAGGAAATTCTGCTGTACACTTTTGAGAGAATGAGAGTGAAATAATTTTTAGTATTATTAAAATGATTTGAACCTTGGAGAGCCTGAAAGGATCTCAGATCTCCAGACCACTTGAAGAACCACTGTTGAGAACAGGCATGGTGGTGCATGCCTGTCATCCCAGCACTCAGGAGGCTGAGGCAGGAGGGTCCTTGAGAATTGGACACCAGCCTGGGCTAGAAAGTGAGCTCAAGGCTAGCCTAAGCTGCACAGCAAGACCTTGTATCAGAAAGGAGATGGATAGACAGACAGACAGGCCAAATACTTTGAAACCTTATAGCTCTGTTTTTAACCACCAGAAACAGAAGCATGTGTTTGTCATATTTTATACTCATTAGGTAAAGTTATTGTTGTAGTTTTTGACAATTGATTATTTGTGGATTGGTAGATTATGGTTTAAAATTAACCAATTTTTGTTTCTTCCTTCCCTCAGGTGCATTTGGTGTCAGAAAACAGTACATGATGAGTGCATGAAAAATAGCTTAAAGAATGAGAAGTGTGACTTTGGAGAATTTAAAAACCTCATCATTCCACCGAGTTATATAACTGCCATTAATCAGATGCGTAAAAACAAGAAAACAGATTATGAAGTGGTAATTAGATTTATTTTTCTTATATGATTGATTTTCTAAAAGTTGTTTAAGTCAATATGTGAGATAGTAATTATTATATATATATGAAAAATCAGGGAGGAGAATGGGGAAAAAAAAGAAACAAAATGTATCATATAGAGGTACAAATTCCCAGTGATGAATGTTATGGTATGTATATCTAAAACATACTAATAAAAAAATAAAATAAAATGTACTAATAAAAAAGTAAAGCTTAGATAAATTTTTGGGCAATCTACTTGGGTCCCTTTTCTGTCCCACTCTTGGATAGGCGCTTTCTTTTCCCCCTGGTAAATATATTCTGCTCTAAAAAAAAAATTTTTTTTTTGGCAGAACCAGCGATTGAACTGAGGCTTGCCAGGGAAGCCCTTATTCCACTGAGCCATCTCCCCAGCCCCAATAATTTAAAAAAAAAAAAGAAAAATACAACCCGGGTGTTGATTTATAGACAATATATAAAAAAAGAAAAATCAGGGCCAGAAATAAATTTCAATAGAAGATAAACACCAAAGGGAGGCATAGACTGTCCTCACAGTAAACTGTGGAATCATACCCAGTGCCTAGAGATGTGTCACAGATTTTGGTTCTTGAGTTCTTTCATGCATAGGGGGACACTGGAAATATCCTACTGATTTCTAAACCACTTGTGTTAACCTGTTTAAACACTGAAGTTCTTGGCAGAGTTTGCAGTATGGACATATGTGTATGAAAATTGGTGTAAATATAATCTGTCTTTAGCCAATTCTTAAGAAATAGTTACACAGGGCCAGCCAGATAGCTCAGTGAGCTAAAGTGTCTGGTTAGGCAAAGCGCAAGGACCAGGGTTCGATCCCTGGTACCACATACCATACTGGCCCCACCCAGGGGGCACACTGAGCCAGTGATTAAAACTGGATGTGGTGGTGCCTGCATTCCCAGCACTCGGGAGGCTGAAAACAGGAGGATCACTAGAAGTCCGATCTGTGTAGTGAGACTTCATAGACCCTGTACTAAATTTTAAAAAATAGGGGCTAGGGAGATGGCTCAGTGGAATAAGCGCTTCCCTGGCAAGCACAAGGGCCTGAATTCAATCCCCAGTTCTGTAAAAAATAATAATAATAATAACAATAGTAGATTTGTCCAACGGTAGCAGTGCACAACTAGAACCCTAGCACTCTGGGAGACTAAAGAGAAAGATCCACAGTTCAGGTCTACCTTGGACGCTTCGTGAGTCCCGAGGCTAAGGCTAAAGCTCAGTATGAGCTGGGTTCATTCCCCAAAACTGCACTCCCCCTAAAAACAAATTTATTTCATACTTGAATATGCCAAAATAATTGAACTGTTTTATTTTACAATTAAATTGTATTTTTTTTTCAAGTTAAGAATTTGTGTCTTCAGTGTTTATCTTTATTGCTATTCCTGCAAGGAAAACATGAAACTTTACATTTTGAGTTGAGGTTTATTAGAGAGAGGCTACCTCAATATGTAGTCAGGCTGCCCTAGAACTCCCAGCAGTCCTTGTGTTTCAGTCCCTAATACTGAAATTATGGGTGTGCATCATTTTGCCTGGTGCTTTTTTAAAAATTGGGGAGGCAGAGTTTGAATCAGGGTCTCCCTGCGTAGTGGAGGCTGGCCCTCTGTTCACTGTGTCGCCCAGGCTAGCCTCAGACTCTTACCAGTCCTCCTGCCTTGCCCTCTCAGAGGATTTAAACTTCAGTGTGATACTTTTTTCTTTTAATGTACAATCCCTTATTTGAATTCATTTTGAAAGCATAATCCCTGAAGCTGAGATAGGAGAATCATTCTGAGTTCAAAGCCAGCCTCTGGACTACAAAGTAAGACCCTATCTCAAAAAAAAAAAAAAAAAAAGATAATCCCATTGTGTGTGCAGATCCGCTAGATCCAAACACTTCTGGGTCTGGGTCTGTGGATTCCGATAGGGGATACTCACCCTCTGCTGCTTCAGGTTTAGCCCTGCAGTTGCGTGAGAAAATAAATGACTTCTGGCTGAGCTAGAAGCACAGTTACAGCAATGAATGCAGTGACTGAGAGGCAGATTTTCAGCTCAAGTTGGAACATCCTGCTACTCTGGTGCACCGTGGGATGTGCTGTCTTATTTGTATGAGTAGCGAAGCATGTGCTTGATGACTCAAGGCAAAAGAGGATCCGACATTAAGTGGAAGTTTGATCTCTTAAAGTTCTCTTCCATTCTTTGAATGGCTTGATTTGCTTGCTGTACTAGCATAGTGCTTATTTCCATAAATTATAGCATGATCGTTATAACAAATAAAAATGTTGTGTTCGCTGTCTCTGAAATGCTAAACACTTTTCATTCATGTAAATGTTTTCAGCTAGCATCTAAGTTTGGAAAGCAGTGGACCCCATTAATAATCCTGGCCAACTCTCGTAGTGGAACCAACATGGGAGAAGGACTGTTGGGAGAATTTAGGATCTTGTTAAACCCAGTCCAGGTAACTAAACTGTCCTTCCTTTTGCTGTTTTTTAAAGGCATCTGCGTTTCCAAGTTTACGGCGGCACAATTCACAGTAGTCACGATACAGAATCAGCCTAAGTGAGCATCAGCAGAGGAATGCGTTCTTCACTTTTTTAATCATTTATTTGGTGCAAGGTCTCTTTGCTATGCAGCTTGAACTCATACTGATCCTCCTGTCTCAGCCTCCCCAGCACTGGGATTACAGGCGTGCGCCACCACACCTGGCTTCATTGGCTGCCTGGCGCCCTGGGGTGGGGCCTGCAAGGCGTGCGCTCCCAGGGATGGAACCTGGTTGCAGCACATACTTGCCAGGAAGGCACTTAGACTGCCGAGCTATCTCCCCGGCCCAACTTTCCTTGCTTTATTCATCTTTAGGTGTAGCTCTCCAATTCCTAAAGTGCAATGATTATTAGTACTTACTCACTAATCACCTGGTTACAGGAAAGAATAAATTGTAAAAGGATTCAGCCTTTTAGATATGTGGAAAAATGGAAATCAAATCACCTAGCAATCCCACTTGCACGAGTCCTCCCAGGGAACATGAAAACACATCCCACAGACCTGAGTGCTCGTCTTCATAGCATTCTTCCTAGTAGTCAGCAAGTAGAAATAGCTGACATGCCCCGGGTGGTAAGCGGACAAAGAATGTCCCCATGCAGTGGACTATTACTGAGTGACAGAAAGGAGCCAGCTATGTATCCAGTAGATAAAGTTCAGAGAACATTATACGGAGTGCAGGAAGACAGGCAGGGGACACTTATGCTTCCAGCTCGGTGACTTGCCAGAGAAGGCTGTCAGTAGAGACATAGACGTTAGCCTGGGGCTCAGCCTAGACACGGACTGCGGGAGGTGTGGAAGGATCGAGCAACAGCATGTTCTGGTGGTGGCCTGTACTATCAGTATTCTGAGAGGGGAGGATCACTGGGTTCCAGACAAACCTGGGCTACAAAGTGAACTCAGGACCAACCTGAACTGTGGTGTAGTGGATCCCTGTCTCAAAAGGACCAAAAAAAAAAGCTCTACCAATAATATAGATACAAGTGTGTGCTGGCATAACTGTCTCCTTAATAATAGAAATATTATGTAATATATAACATATAAAAATGTATAAATATTTTTCCCTCTTGGAACAAAGTCCTAATAATTACATTTGTAATTATCTTATAACTAAGATAATTGAACACATATAATTTATCCAATTTGTACTATTATAAGTAATAGTACAAATTACAAGTCTCTTTTTCCTTTTTTGTTGTTTTGTCTTGTTTTTGAGATGGGATCTTGCTATGCAGTTCAGGGTGGCTTTAAATTCACTCTGTAGTCCAGGCTGGCCACCAACTCACAGTGATCCTCCTGCCTCAGCCTCCAGAGTGCCGCAATCACAGGTGTGTGCCAGCAGATCAGGTTTACATCAAGGCTGTGTTGTTCAGGCTGCACTTGACAAGATCCTCCTACCTCAGCCAGCCAGAATGCTGGGATTACAGGCATGCACCACCACACCCAGCTATTTTTGTCTCTTGAAATAATTTTCCCAATCTGGTTATAGTGATGAATACCTATAATCCCAGCACTCTGGAGGCTGAGGCAAAAGGTTCACTGTAAGTTCAGAGCCAGCCTGGGCTACATAATAAGTTTAAAAGTCCAGCCTAAACTACAGAGCAAGATCCTGTCTACAAACAAACAAAAAGCCGAATATTTTTCTAGAGTCATTTATGGAGACAAGGGACCTTACTTCTTTTGTCATTTTATATTTTGCAAAATCGTTTCACATAAACTTGTAGTAACTTTAATAATAGCTTTTTAAAAGCCAGTAGAGGCAGGAGATGTACCCCACTGGTACATGTGAGGCCATAGATTTGGTCTATATCCAGCAATGCAAAATAAATAGATAAATTATGAAACTAGTGAAAGGTGAATGTGCTTTCATGTGAGCTGAGAGAAGCTAAGGTAACATGATGAGCGGCTGAATGTATGTTTTAGTGTTGCATTATCTCCAGAAAGACGGCCAAACCCGAACCCTCCTGTGCGCAGGGTCCTGACCCGGGAGTGTGAGCGGGGCAGGAGCCTGGCTGGTGGCCGCTGCTGTTACCTCACCCCCTCCACTGAGCTTCAGGAGAGTGCTCCTCTCAGCAGAAGAACAGCACGGGATAAAAGTAACTTTTTTCTCATTCTTTCATTCTAGGTTTTTGATGTAACTAAAACTCCTCCTATCAAAGCCCTGCAAATTTGTACTCTTCTTCCCTATTATTCAGCTCGGGTCCTGGTTTGTGGAGGGGACGGTACTGTGGGCTGGGTCCTGGATGCAGTTGATGAGATGAAGATTAAGGTACCCACCTTTCAGAATTGCACTTTGGGCTAGGGCGTCGCTCAGTGCTTAGGGCCGGGCTGGTGCCCGCTGTCATCCAGCACACGCATGGCCTGGGCTCTGTGCACTGCAGAGCTACAGAAGCATCTCAGAGACACAGCGTTTTATGCAGATGGATATTAGAAGATGTTGCTATTTTGAATAATATAAACATGATTAAGCACTGCTGATATTTTTATTGCTTTGTTCTTTACATTTTACAAAATATTAGGGGCTAGGAAGATGGTTCAGTGGAATAAGCGCTTCCCTGGCAAGTGCAAGCAACAGCCTGAGTTCAATCTCCGGTTCCGCAAAATATTATGATGCTACAACTAGTCTAATGGGAGAAGTCTGAATTTATCTTTCTTACCCTAGGGACAAGAAAAATACATCCCACAGGTTGCAGTCTTGCCTCTGGGGACAGGCAACGATCTGTCCAATACACTGGGCTGGGGTGCAGGTTATGCTGGAGAGATCCCAGTTGCACAGGTCTTAAGAAATGTAATGGAAGCAGATGGAATCAAGCTAGATCGGTAAGGTACATTTGGCCAAAAAGGCTATTTCTTGTGTTTTTAGAATATTATTTGGCTGTAATGCCAGCATTTGAGAGGCTGAGGCAGGAGTATTGCTGCAAATTCAAGGCCAGCCAGGGCTATGTAGTGACTTCAAAGCCAGCCAGTCAGCACAGTGAAACTCTGTCTCATAAGATCAAAAATAAAATAATTTTGAAACCATGTGTGTGTATGTGTGCATGTGTCTGTCTGTCTCTCTCTCTCTATCTCTCTCTCCCTCCCTCCTATTCTCCCTCCCTATCTCCATAAAATTTTTTGTGAGTCTAAAGTTAAACAGACTTTAAATGTAAAAGACTATACATAGGTGTTACTGTCTTGTTACTGTTTAGGGTGGAAAATTATAAATTATTTGAATACTTCTTCACAATGTACAAGGTTACTTAGATGTGGATACTTTCTCAAATGCTATTTAAAAAGAAAATTTTCATCCGCTAGGCATCCAGAGTGCAGGTATTTTGGTAAAAAGTACTAATTCTTTTTTTTTAAACTGCTGTTTCATAGGTGGAAAGTTCAGGTCACCAATAAAGGATATTATAGCCTAAGAAAGCCCAAGGTATGTTTTCTGTGCTTCAGTTCTGAATAGTATACTTATATCTTATGTTTCTGAGTTTGATTAGTATAAGGGGAAGAAAGAAGACATGTATTACTACTAGGTTTCTAATTTTTATGATCAAGTATGTGGAAATGACATTAACCAAGACAAAGATAGTTTCAGGCTTGATAGAAAGAAAATGAGTTGGTTAGGACCGTCATTAGCCAAATAAATAGCTGTGGAGAGATGGCGGCTCAGGAACAGAGGCTGGGGGCCCCAGCTGAGTGGGGGAGCGCGCTGAGCTAAGGGGACAGCAGCGGCTTGGGTAAGACTTGTGCTCACATGCACACACGCCCCAGTGAGGGGGGCAGAGGAGGTACAAGGGAGCCACAGCTAGGTCCCTGGGTGGAGGGCTGGGGTGCGCTTAGGAAACACATGCTGTGTGTGGAAAGTAAACACAGAAAGCATTCAGTTTTCAGAGCCTGAGACTAGGATTTGCACATTCAGTAGGGCACCGGCCCTCCGGCACTCACCCTTGCTCTGTCCCCCAGGAATTCACAATGAACAACTATTTCTCTGTTGGACCTGATGCGCTCATGGCTCTCAATTTCCATGTTCATCGTGAGAAGGCACCGTCTCTGTTTTCTAGCAGAATTCTTAATAAGGTGTGTTGGATAAAATAACATTTCCTGCTTATCACCGAAGGTACAGTAAAATCAATAGTTCCATTATATTTAGTTCTTTTAAACTTGGACCAAACTAACTCACAGAAACATTTACCTGCTATGTCTCATATAAGACTGTTGTGTTCCTCAGTATATTTTACTAGCAGATTTTTTGAGTCAGAAGTTAATACATCATGGTAGAGACAATGAAATAAAGTTGTCATAAATGACAACTAAAATTGCAAAGAAAGTTCAGGCAAAATAAGATTCTGGCTGAACCATTCATGGGAAAGCATCAGCTTGGGAAACTCAGCGAGGCGGACAGGCAAGAAGGGCACAGCCGCCTCTGCTCTGGCCCCTCAAAGCCCCTTGGCACAGGCCTCGCTCTTGGATTGTCGTCCTGACTTCTGGTGACTGAACAACAGTGTGTGCAAAGAAAATATAAAGCAGTTGTGTCACTGGTTATAGTTCACTTTTCTGACTAGCATTATGGCGACAATCGATACTGCTATTTATCCAGTCAGTAATAAGCCTGCTAGTACTTTTGTTTCAAGTGTGATTACTAAATGTTTGCTTGATTTATCTACATTTTCCTTCATGTTTGTAAAATCTGTTAGATTGCTTTTAATATCTTGTTTTCATTTTTCATAGGCTGTTTATTTGTTCTATGGAACCAAAGATTGTTTAGTACAAGAATGTAAAGATTTGAATAAAAAAGTTGAGGTAAGATACTAATGCTTTTTCTAAAGATAATTTCTAAATTAAGATTTTTAGTAACAATGCTGCCATTTCTGTTCACATAGTTTGCCTGCACAAATGGAGCATCTGCTGTGTGCCAGGCCCTTTCGTCGTTGTCTTGTACACACTGTCCCTCAGTTCTTGCCATAGCCCTGCAGGACAATCATTGCTACAGTTCCATTACACAGAAGGGAGAACCTGTGGCCTCAGCGGCGTGCCCTCGGTCACACAGCTGGGTCCCTGGGCTGGGGTGGTCGGGCTGGAGCCCAGGCTAATCTAACTCCAGAGTCTATTTAACTGAGGTACTGGATGACAAAGTTTAAGGTTACGCAATATGGGGCCAACTTCACCATGCCCACTCAGAAGTTTAGAAGCCAAGTTTAATTGAAATCAGTTGTGCGAGGTATCTCTCTGACATACTGTCTCAGTATATTTCACTTGTTGCTGGGACAAAGTACCTGACACCTAGAATTAAGGAAGGAAAGGTTTATGTAGCTCAATTTGTGGAGGTGTCAGTCCATACTCGGCTGGCTTCAAGGAAGACCACAGCAGTTGAGGGCGGCAGGAAACAATGAAGAGCACAGGAGGAGCAGCCGCTGCGGCATCTATCAGGCCTCTGGCTCTTCCTTCCACGCCTGCTGCAGAGATCCAAGCTCCTCCCAGGCGGTGGTACTGCATGATCCAGCTCCTCCAAGGAAGCAGGCACACAGAATCCTTCCTCAACCCCTCTCCGCACCCCACAAGTACTGAGCCTGTCTGGGCCAGGCCCTCCCCACCCTGGAGCATGGGGTCGCTGAGCCATCCAGCTGAGCCTTGGGCCCCTTGAGTCGACACTGTGTCAGCTACCACACACACTAAAAAGTGAAAGCGTATGAATAGTAAAAGCAGGACGTCAGACATTGCCTATCCAGGCAGGAGCCCTGACCTCATGATGTGGCAGTCTTGTACATATTCCTTTCTTGCTTGTGAGGAGACTGTAATGAGCAGCAGAGTCATTGAAGGAAAAGCCCTGCACTAAGAAGAGAAGAACTGGTGCAGGTCTGGGCAAGAGTGAATCCTGGGCGCAGAGAGGGAGGAGCCCAGTGGCCATAGCCAGGGAAGCTGCTGCAGCAGACATGGAGCTGCACGCCAAGGCTGCCCTGTGTGAGGCGCAGGGCGGCAGGACTCCATGAGCGAGGCCTGCGCTACGTCTTTGTCCCTCTTCCCTGGCCTGGCACTGACAGTACTGGTAGAGCGAAGCATGTAAGATAGCACTTCATTTCATTGCTGATTTTTTTTTTTTTTGTCTTTTTTTTGAGACAGGGTCTCACTGTGCAGTTCAGGCTGGGCTTAAGCTCACTTTGTAGCTCAGGCTGGTCTTGAACTCACAACAATCCTGCCTCAGCCTCCCGAGTGCTGGGATTACAGGCCTGCACCACCACGCCTGGCCTGAACATTTAATTTATACAAAAGTCGTTTGTGAAGCCAACACAAAGGGCCAGGTACTCTCCACATGTGGTGGCACATGATTATAATCCTAGCACCCAGGATGCTAGAGCAGGAGGATCACGTGTGTGCGTGGCCAGCTGGGCTACATAACAAGACGCTGTCTCAAAACAGCAAAGTCAGGCACTCTCCTGGGTACTGCAGAAACAGAGATAAATCTCTTACTGTAAGTTCAATTTAGGGGAAAAAAAAAAAAAGGTACTTCAAGCATAGTGCAGGGCCAGGGAGATGGCTCAGTGGAATAAGCGTTTCCCCAGCAAGCATAAGGGCCTGAGTTCAACCCCTGGTTCCACAAAAAAAAAAAAAAAATGGATAGTGCAACACAACATGAAAAAATATGATAAATGTGTGTGTACAGGAACAAATCAGAGCAGCATAGGCCCCAGGGGCTGCAGAGGTCATGTAGGAAAGTAACAGTGATGGGAAATTGTTCTAGAAGTGAAAAATGAAACGTCAGCTAAGTGAAAAAGATGAGACTATCTAGCCTAAGAACCACATATGCAGAGGGCCCCAGGGCGGGAAAGGTGGCCTGCTGGAAGGGGGAGCACTGGTCAGCTTGACAGGCCAAGCCGCAGCAGCCTATTTAGGAACCTGCATTTCCTGGTGAGCAGAAGCAAGCACTGAGGGCATGTCCTGTGTCAGCCCATCTGCTCCGAGAGGGGCCCAGAAGAGGAGACAGGCCAGCCAGGAACATCTGAGGAAGACTTGATGGTCCTCTACTAAGGTGCCATCAGGAGCGCTGGAAATAGCATCCGTCTTAAATTGATTGGATGAGGAAGGTGACTTGCAGGTTTCTGGCTTGGTGGGGTCAGGGGCTGTGCTGTTTGCTAGGAGGCAGGTTGTAGACAAGAGTTAGCTTGACTCCTATACATAGGAATCGTAGGTGGCGCCATCAGCAAGTGTTCTGTAGGCATTTGGATTTGTGGATGTGGCACAGTTCATTGAAATAGGACTGTCAAGATTGGTGTGGCGGTACGTGTCTATAGTCCCAGGTACCAGGCTAACGCAGAAGGATTGCAAGTTCGTGGCCAGCCTGGGCATTTTAGGGAAACCTCAAAAATTTGAAAACAGGCTGTGAATGTAGCCTAATGGTGAAGAGCCCCTTGGTTCAACCCCAGATGTATGTATGAGATAGATGGATGGATGGATGGATCAATAAGCACAGAGATAGCAATTAAAGTTTCAGAAGTAGCCAGATCTGATGGTGTATGCCTATAATCCCAGCACTCAGGAAGCTGAGACAGGAGGATAACTGAGTTTGAGACCAGCCCAGGCTACAAAGCCAGGCCCTGTCTCAACAAAACAAAACAAAGCTGTAGGGCCCATGGTAGCACAGGTCTATAATTTCAGCTACTGGAGAAGCTGAGGCTGAGGCAGGCTTGAACTGTAAATTCAAGGCCAACCTACAAAACCTAACTAGGTCCTACCTCAGAATAAATAGTGTTTTGACATAACTCAATGGCAGAGTGCTAGCCTGGCTGTGGAGCCCTTGGGTTGATCCCCAGGACCACAGAAAGGATCTGGAACAGGAGAACCATTCCCATTGTGAGAAGAGGTGGCCATCAGCTATGAGAGCCAGCAGCATGAGGCTGCACCATGTGAGTTGGGAGTGGGGCATGTGTGCAAGCAGCCCCCCGTCATAACTGACTGTCCGCATTTCTTTAAAGCTAGAGCTAGACGGCGAGCAAGTGGAACTGCCGAACTTAGAAGGCATCATCGTGCTCAACATTGGCTACTGGGGCGGTGGCTGCAGGCTGTGGGAGGGGATGGGAGACGAGACCTACCCTCTGGCCAGGTGGGCACAATGCGCTGTTTGATGTCACTTTTCTTTAAGGCACCTTGTTGCCTTCCACAAGTTTCTCATTTCTCAGTCATATTTTCTGTTCTGTGCTTCATTAATATGAACACTTACTAAGTGGGCGGCCCACGGGTGCTAACAAGCGACTGTGCTCAGCAAAGCCTGGCAGCGCTCCCCTGGGGTCCCAGTCTGGGAGGCTGACGCAGGGTGGCAAGTTCAAGCCTCACCTGGGCAACTTAGTGACTTAAGAGGCCTCATCCCACAAGCTTAGGAAGGGTGGGGTGTGCAGCACTGTGCAGAGACCCTGGGTTCAGTCCCCAGGGCCTGAAAAAAAAAAAAAAATTAGCCTGTAATCCCATTACTCAGGAGGCTGAGGCAGGAGGATTATTGTGAGTTCAAGGTCAGCCTGGGTTACATAGTGAGACCCTGACTCAAAAACAAAAAGAAAAATTACCAAAGGAACTGCCATGTTGCCAGTGAGCTGCCCTTGCACTGTGTGACCCGTGTCCCATGGTCCCATTAGGCACGACGATGGCCTGCTGGAAGTTGTTGGCGTGTACGGGTCTTTCCACTGTGCTCAGATTCAAGTGAAGCTGGCAAACCCCTTCCGCATAGGACAAGCACACACAGTGCGGGTAGGTGAACCAGGCACTGTGGCCGGCAGCCCTGCCAGGGGTGTCCTCAGCAGCACTCATGGCCCAGCTGTCAGTGACCCTGCACCAGGGCTTGGGTGGGTGGGGAGGTACAGGAGACAGAGCCCTATTCCAATTGAAGAAACTGTGCACTGAAAAAGGATTCATGATTAGCCCATAAATTAAGATATGTTTATATTAGCTTTCTAAAACCAAAGGCTACAGTGGGCGTGGTGTCACTCACCTGTCATCTCATCACTTGGGAGGGGGTGGTAAGAGGATTATCTTGAGTTCCAGGCCAGCCTGGACTACATAGTGGACTCAGGGCCAACCTTAAGAGATCCTGTCTCTTGAAAAAAACAAGGGCCGGGCATGGTGGCGCATGCCTGTAATCCCAGCACTTGGGAGGCTGAGGCAGGAGGACTGTTGTGAGTTCAAGACCAGCCTGAGCTACAAAGTGAGCTTAAGGCCAGCCTGAACTGCATAGTGAGACCCTGTCTAAAAAAGACAAAAAAAAAAAAAAAACGCGTGCAGGGCATGGTGGAGCACACCTGTAATCCCAGCACTCAGGAGGCTGAGGCGGGAGGGTCATAAAAGAGATGGAGGTCACCCTGGGCTGCAAAGTGAGCTCAAGGCAAGCCTAAGCTGCATTGCAAGACCTTGTCTCCAAAAAAAAAAGTAAATACAGCAGGAGTGAGTACTCACAGGTGATACTAGCAAAGACCTTTCTGAACTGCTTTTTTCTAATTATTTCTTTCCCACCACCAGTTGATCTTGAAGTGCTCCATGATGCCAATGCAGGTGGACGGCGAGCCATGGGCCCAGGGGCCCTGCACTGTCACCATAACGCACAAGACACGTGCTTTGATGCTTTATTTCTCTGGAGAACAGACGGACGATGACGTCTCCAGTGCTTCAGATCAAGAGGATGAAAAGGAAGCCGACTACACAGATGAAGACGTACAGATGTAGTGTATCGTCCACAGACACGAGGTGTATGGCCACCCAGGAAGAGGGATTCTGTACCAGCTGTTCATTCCCTCTTCACTCAAAGTGTGCCGGGTACACATTTATGTACGTTGCATTCCCCAAACAGCCAAACTTCCATTTCTTACAAACACTTGTTTTTTCAGCAAGATACTTGAGTTATCTATTATTAACTTTGAAAAGGCCACAGAAAGCATGAAGATGAAATTTTTTTATAGCTGAGGTTATAGCTCAGCAGCACAGCACCTGCCTGGCAAGCTCAAGGTCATGAGTTCAAATCCTGGTACAAAAAAAAAAAACTTTCTCAGCTGTGTTGGGAGAGTGGGGTCTCCCCGAAGCACATGCTCATTCCTTTGCTTGAACAGCACACACTGGGTGGACAGCATGTGGGCAGGAAGATTGCATCTGTCCTGATGCTTAATGTGTGGCCCCATACCACGCTAGCAGCCTGTTTGCTCTTTGTGAAAGGAAATGGTTCGTGCTAGCCAACATGGCGGTGCAGGACGTCCCGTGGAGCGTTCCTCTGGGAGTGCCTGTGCCCCCGAGTGGGTCCTGCGACTTGGCACCCAGGAAACACTTCAGTAGGCACAGGAGAGGCAAACAGTGAACTGCTTAGGCCTCCAGTTTTCTTTGTGGGGTGCTGGGGATGAAAGCCAGGTCCTTTCAGGCTCTAGGTGAGTGCCCAGCTGCACCCGGGACCCTGCTCTGTATCAAAAGAGAAGCAGATAGATGAACTGTTCTAAAGTGACATTTAGGGCACTTTGGATTGAAAGTTACGGGTTCCAAACTGGACAGTTCACCAACTTCTCTTTTGGTTCTAAATTTCTTTTTTTTTTTGGTGCTGCCAGGAATTGAACTCAAGACCTTGTGCTTGTCAGGCAAGCACTTATTCTACTGAGCTATCTCCCCAGCCCCCAACTTCTCTCTCTTTTGGTTAAAAGACAGTGTCCACAACTAAAAAATTATATATATATATATATGCTTAAAGGAATTCAACAATCAGATGAATTGCTCAAAAAATGTCAAAGCAGAGTCATGTTTTCAAGGTTCTTTTATATCTAAAGTACTTGACAAATAGGAAGGTGAGTGGACAGAAGCTCTGATAAAATGTTTATATCATTTATTTTAAAGTAAGAGAGATATATTTTTAACTTATTTATTATTTTATTGTGGTATTAGACTTGTGTTTAGTGTTTACACTGGTATTTTGTAGCTTTGCCACAAATTGTACAACTGCTACTCCCAGTCAGCTCATTGAACCCTCGCTCAGTTCTCCTAACAGGTGTCCTGTCAAGGTGCACTCACTCCCTGGTGCTGAGGGAGGAGGGCGTGAAACTACTGAGCACTCAGTAAAAGCTTTTTTTCTCTGCTGTTTTGTGCCTCAGCTGCCATGCTTCTTGAGGACTGGTTCCGCGGTTGCCCACGAGAGGGCGCTCTGCTGCTGTTGTCAGCAGGCGTCCCTGTCCTGGCATCCGGTGGCCCAGCATGAAGCTTTCCCGACAGATGGCCCACTTGTGAGTGTGGTGACCTTTCATGATGATTACTGTAATCCCTGGAAGACGAGGATGTGTCCCTCAGAATGCCATTAGCCTGTTGTAAGGGTTCGTTATGAAGATGTCACCCATGCATTGCTGTAACTTCAATTTGAGTCACCTCAGGCCCAGACCAAGTTTTGAAAGAAGGACGTAGTAAATGTATGCTGCGCCCAGCGCACCCCGTCAGATACTGCTGTTGCTAGATGAACGCCTTCGATTTCCACAGGTGGTGCTCAGTTCTAGGATTGGCCAGACTTTGTTCCCAAGTGTGTTTTCTGCTTATCCCTATGCATCTCACAGTAGGGAACCTAGCACAGAAGTGCTGGGAGTTTCTCAGTTTTCTTTTACTGGACGATCATGTTTTAAGTAGAATGAAATTTAACTTTTAATTCTTAGTCAAAATAGTTACAGATATCACATTTCATAAACACAGTGCTATGTTCGCTTTGCTGTGGGCTGCGTTATACCTAAAACTTGTAGTGTTAACTGTAGTAAAAACAAAGTAAATGGATAATTGGGAAAATAAGAATTAAAACAACTAAAAGACTGCATAGATTTTTGTTTTTTACTTGCTGAAACTACTCCAACCACATTTTACACTGGACTTAGAACAGGTTAATATACAATGCCTTCATTTATTTAAACAAAGTGATTTTTTTTTTTTTTTTTTTTTTGGCTAAACTAGGGATTTGAACTCAGGCCCTTGCGCTTGCCAGGGAAGCACTTATTCCACTGAGCCATCTCCCTGGCGCCTGATTTTTCAATTATAATCTAGTAAGGTGTTTTCTTTTCCTACTGATGTCTCATGGAGTTTTTCTGCTGCCTTACTCTTTCAGACCTAATTTTTCTTTAGGAAATTTACTTCAAATTCAGTGTCATGAAATGGGATGTTATCTTCTTTTGGCAAAATTCATCTGCCTTTGTATAGATATCATTTACCCAGCATTCTGATATACAGGCCTGTGCCTTGTTTAAATGAATACAATTTGTAAGTCTTCATGTTCGCAAGTTATATATTAGGGTAATTGATTGTATTACCAGGGATCCTATACATTGTAAAATAATTTATTGTGAGATTTTTCCATTTAAAATTGTCTCGATATTAAATAACTTATCCATTCTCAGGAAAAAAATCTAAGAAGCAAATCTTATTTCCTTATCTGTTTCCATGTTTCTCTCATCTTTAACTGCCCTAGTATATTCCTAACTCCTGTAAACATAGTGGCTTAAATAATGAAAACCTGGCAGCCTGTTAGGTGACTTTAGGTGGTAAAAAATCATAGGTAATATCTGCACTGTTGGAAGTCACATGGCCCTGTGCTCTAGAATACAGGTTGCCTATTAAGATGACATAATTGTAAGTGTTTTAGGTTTTCTGTAACTCCTTACTAGCTGTGAACCTTTAATGTGGCTATTGTTTATAAAAATTTTATAGTCAAAATTATTTGTCTTTTTATGGGATGTGTCAAGAACATGTAGTATTTGCTTTTGAAGTACATTTGCCTAGTTGTAAAATATCAGAAAATTGCAGTTCTCTTTGCACTGGGAAAATGAATACTACCAGCATGTCAGAAGAAAAATAATTTGCATTTGTGATATAAACTAAAATTGTAGCTAATGTATGTAATAGAATTTTTAATTTGCACTAGAAAACTTTAATGGTTATGATAATTTACAGATTAAAGTGGACCTGAATACATAATTTTGACCAAAAAAAGTCAGGGGATAGGTGATAGTTTGGAGTAGCTTTCCTTTAAAATGATAATATGAAAGCAAGAACCAGCACTTTGTATGTAGAAATATGGTTTTGTTTTAAACGTTTACCCGATTTAAGACAGTGAAATGTTAGGCTTATTTTTTAAATGGAAATTTTTTTTTTCAGTTTTGTGATTTTTGTCCCAATGCAACAGAAGGTAAGCTCAGCAGCAACACAAAAGAAATGCAATTTCCTTTTTGAAATGTGTGCCTTCCTTGCACCCTGCTGTGGGGCCGTCTCCCAGGCTCTGCAGGGCTGGAGTGGACGGGCAGTGGGCGCAGAGGCGCTGCCTGTCACCCCAGAGCTCGGGAGGTCGCCTGCAGAGGTGGAGGCCAACCTGGGCTCCAGAGTGGACCCTGTCTCAAAGAACCAGGCCGGCAGGTGGCCGAGCTGAATTACTGAGCCCTGCCGCTGGGCGTGGGGCCTAGGCCGAGGCCATTCCGTTTAACAGGCACCCAGACCTGAAATCAAAACTTGAAAGCTGCCCATGTGGGCCTCTGTTTGCCTCCAGCTTCCACCAGAGTGCTGTGTAGAAGAATTAAATTAATTGGATGTCAGATTGGTCTTCCTTCATGCTGCTATCTTGCCCCAAGTCTCCTCCTGCCTGAATAGTTGTATTTGCTGTAGTGTAAAAGCGGGTAGCTGCAGTTGTGTACAAAACTGGAGTTTTAGTCCAATAAAGGTGAGGAGTTTCTTTGGGGCTGGCAGAGGGGATTCAAAGGGATCACACCAAAGGGTGTGTGTGAGCATGGGAGGCTCCTCCTCACCCCTTGGAGGCCCTGCAGCCCAAGATTTTAGCAGCTAACACTTCCTCTGGGCTGTATTTCCAGCACTTGGGAGGCTGAAGCAGGAGGATCCTTGCTAGTTCAAGACCAGCCTGGGTACAGTGTGAGTTCAAGGCCAGCCTGAACTGCATAGTGAGGCCTTGGCTCAAAAAAAGCAAACATACAGGATAAGAATTCCTCTGTTTAAAAGTGATTCTACTCTTTTTAGGTTTTTCATTTGTTTGTTTTTGTTTCTGAGACAGTGTCCACTATGTAGTCGAGGCTGGCCTACAAAACACAGTGTTCCTGGCAGTGTGCAAGGTGGTGGTGGTACACACCACCACGCCTGGCTGATTTCAAGGGTTTGGGGACCACTATTTGAAGGTCTCTTGTCACCTGTTGGATTTTCTGTTGATTCTACATTTTCAGATGTGCTTATCACCGGAAAGGCCGCCCTGGAGGCCCCAGCTGCTGCTTGGAATGTGGCCGGCTGCCCGTTCCAGGCGTGTAAGGGCATTCTGCTGCACAGAACAGCTCCAAGCCCAGCTTCTCTTCCTGTCTGTAATTTGGGTATGGAAGTGACCTGCATACTTAACTGATTGTTATGTAAATATACATATTTAGTCTGGTAGACCTGACAGTATAGCCAGCAAATGAGGCTTGTAGGTCTCAGATCACATTCCGAGATTCTGCAGGGAGAACTCAGCAAGGCTCCTCTGAGCCCGAAGTTTGCAGCTGCCCTGGAGCTGGAGCCCTCTGGGCATGGGCCCTTCAGCCCAGCCTGGTCGAGGCTGTGCTGTAGCCACAGCCAGGGCGCTGCCTTGGGGGCTTCGTCATGCACCTTCTGAGACTAACGGATGTTGGAAAGGGACAGTTCAATTGCCTTCCTGGGCCCTCGGGCATCACCCAGCAGGAGGACACCCTGAGGGCCAGCAGGCTATGTTGGAAGCAGCAGCAACTCTGTGTGCTGCAGTGGAGGGCACCTCAGCTCCATCCTCCCAGCCGCAGTTCCACACCCCACCCTGCGCCTTGTCCCTGGATTGCCTGATTGCCTTGTGTTGGTCCTGTACCACTGTCGCTGGCAAGACAGAAAGGTGAAGCACAGCACTTGGTCTGTTGGACATGCTTGTTTGTTTTTAATAAAATGAAAAGCATAGTGCTTAGAACATGCGGCCTTGTGTTTTCTGACCCTGTTGAGGTAGTGCAGTGCTCTGAGGTCATTCTTGGCCTGCAGCCGTGCAGACATACTGCGTGACCAGTTCTGAGTTAGATGCTTTAGGGGGAAATAAAATTTTGCTGGCTTCTGTAGCCTGGGACGCAGCATGCACACACCTGGGACCCCCCTCCCCGTTCTTGCAGCTGGCCCCTGGCATCACAGGCAGCAGTGCAGCGGGCCCGTGTGGAGGAGCTGGGAGCCCCCCCATCCACAGGCAGCATCCACACTCGCTTGCTCCACCCGGGCTGGCCTCACCTCTGCACCTGCCTGAGGTGGAACCTCAGCAGCCTGCGGGCGCCCTGGGGCTGGAAACAGGTCCGATACCTGGGGACTGGCCCTGTGCCATGGGAGCAGGCTTTTTATGTCAATTGTAGTTTGTAAACTCCGATTGGCAGCTGCACTCCTGTGGGCTACCCCAGGGCTCTGGTGACAGTCGCTGGGGAAGTGCGCTGCACTGTGTGGCCTGCCTGCCTCCAGATGGTGCACTCCAGCTGACCTTAATTTTTCCTCCATCTGATTCTCAGCAGCTTGGTGTTTAGTTCAGGCTGGCTTTGAAACTCACAGCAGCCCTTTTGCGTCAGCCTCCCTAGTGCTGGGATCACAGGTGTGTCCTACCACACCTGTACAAGGCCAATGATTCCTTGATCAATTATTTTGTTTTATTTTGCTTTGCTTTATTTTGTTTTCTTATCTTGGAGGGCATCAGAAATTGAATTCAGCACAGACAGGGGCTGTGCTGCTGAGCTATATCCCAGGCCCCTGAGCAATAATTTTTTTTTTTTGAGAAACAAATATCAATGAGATAGTTTCAAGCTGATTAATAGGACAGTTTCAATAATTAATACATTGTACATTGTTATCTTCTTAATGGCTATCCATAAAACAAGAAGCAAACAGGATATCCTGTCCAAACAGTATTAGTACAAATCTTCTCATTGAGTTAAGCAAAAGTAGCTGTATATCTATCCTAACTATTCTGTATATACAAATACAGAATAGTCCTTCCTTCGTAGCCTCTTTTTGTTTAGTTCTTTCAGAGATGGGTATTGCATTGGCATCTAAATACTACAGGTGCATGAATTCAGCCAAATACTCTTAACACAGTCCAGCAGTCCACAATTATAGTGGGTAATCCACACAAATTGTTGACTTGAGCCCTTCACAGCTGAGCAATAATTTTAAACATGAGTTCTACAGCTGTGAACACTACTGCAGTCCACAAGGAAAGCTCATTCACTTGCTTTTTTTTTTTTTTTTTTTTTTTTTGTCTTTTTAAGACAGGGTCTCACTATGCAGTTCAGGCTGGCCTTAAGCTCACTTTTGTAGCTCAGGCTGATCTCGAACTCATAACAGTTCTCCTGCCTCAGCCTCCCGAGTACTGGGATTACAGGCATGCACCACCACGCCCGGCCTTTAACTTGCTTTTTAAATAGCTTTAGCACATATACATTGGGCCTTTGGCTGATATGCCAGCTGCCTTTATTTCAGCATAACTTTTATTTTGGTAGTGCTAGAGATTGACTCCAGGGGTACTATGCCACTGAGGTGTCCCCAGCCATTTTCATCTTTTTTTTTAAATGTAGTTAGTACAGGTTCTACAGGGTCTCACTACACAGATCGGACTCAGAGTGATCATCCGTGTTTTCAGCCTCCCAAGACCTGGGATTACAGGCGTGTACCACCATTCCCAGTCTCAGTTGCTGTCTCAGCTCGCCCCAGGGGTGGGGCCTGGCAGGTTAGTTTTATCTTTTGAGGAAGGGTCTTACCGATAAGCTTTTGGGCAGCACAGTAAAGAGATAGGAAAGATAAAAGAAGCATTTACTAATTCCAAAGACATGGTGAGAATCCGGCAGATGGGGCAGACAGATCCTCTGGCTGAGGCTTTTATGGACTTTTGTTAGGGGTGGAATTTGAGGGGTGTGTTTAAAAATATCTGAGGAGCTG